>JAPMOR010092017.1:7388-31819 GCA_026543865.1 Argiope aurantia
AAAGGCGATTCCTAATTTAATCGCAATTTACAATGATAGTTTAAGGAGTATGAATGTAAAAGAATTTAGATATAACTGATTTATTTTAAATACTTTCCTCATTTATTGTTATTTTCTCTTCTTTTCTTCTTTTTTTTTCACTTTTCATACTTTTTTCGTTTTGCAAATAGCATTTATTCTCATTTTTCGGGTTGACAGTTTTCTGTGTTTGTATGCGCGCTCGTGCAATTTGTGTCTTCAGAGATCTTATTATCAACATATTTCTGTCAAATTTTGTAACACAGCAAAGCTGTTCCAACCTCATATATCTGATAATGATCAATATTACTGAGGCGTTTTTTTATTTTAAGCAATTACTTTATATTCACGGCACTGCTTAAATAATCTTAAATTTCGATAACTAAACATTAGTCTGATAAACTCTCCGCTCCTGCCAGTTTTGCGAATTCGGGATGTTCTAACTACGCTCAAACAATCACACAGAACTTTCATAAATAGTAAAATTGCAATTTTTAATTAAAACGTTATAAAATCTCTTTAAATTGTATTCTAATTTGTTTGAAATAAATAAAGGAAATATAAAATACACTTGTTTTTAATTCGTAATCTAAGAATTGAAAGCACAGCTGCAAAGTAACACAAAGTTTAGTCATCTTAATTTAAGCTTATAGTTAAAAGGGCATGGAGTGGCGTTATGCTGTCAGTCAGTCTGTCTTTTTTGCTTATAGTAATTCCATTAATTTTAACTTTTTTTAGTTTTGAATGAAACAATGAAAGGATCGTGATTGAATTTGTAAGTTAATTTCTTACTTTCTTTCTTATCTATAACTGTTTTTTGTCAGCCATAATCCATATTTTGCAGCTTCTAATGCAATTATTTACAGCATAAAAGATAACGAAATATTATCTAATAAATTGATAGATTTTTGAACATGTAGAAATCGCAAATTAATAAATGATAATCAAGAGAGTTAGTTATATTTCTTCCAAATGCATTTATAAAAGAAAAGCTGGTAGTATAAAAATGGGATTTTTACAGATCTAGCGAATTTTTAATATTTAAAAATTATTCACTTCCTTTTTTTAAATAATCGAAACGTTTGACATTAACTAATAGATTCTAGGAAATTGTATTGATTAAATAACTACCTGATTACTTATAAAAATCAGGTTAGAAGCCAGTGAACTTACTATTAGGGTGCTTCAGCAACTGGGCTACAAACTTTTAGGCGTTGTAAAGAAAACTAGACGATTCAAAATCACTTGGCAATGCTGTATAGGAAATGCATTCCAGACGTAAATGCCACCGATTTCTGTCTCGCTCGGGATTCTTCCAGAGATTCTAAGGAATCTTACATGATTCAGAAATGCTGAGTTGGAGATGCCTTCCAGACGTGGTAAATGTCAGCACAGGCGTGGGATTCTGGAACGTTTTTTCAGATTCTTCATTTCGCTCACTGATATAGCGGTGGCAGGTTGGCTGATTATGTGAATGTGGAACGAACAAGTATGAATATGACAAACAAGGCAAAATAATGTTTTAGACGAGTGCATGCGCATGCAAGGATTGCATGCTGAACGATCGAATGAGATCTGCACCTACCACAAATTTTTTGGACAGCTGCCTTGGGGTTATTTCCAAAGCACCGCAAATAACTATGAATAAACACATGGACACATGGCCTCCTTGATCACTTGACCTATCCTGTCCTGACTACTTCTTCCGGGAGCGTATATAGTCATTGATGTAATGATACCCCTATTGACAATTTCAATTTTCCTTTTGCGCGCATCGCATTAGCTGCTGAGTAAATCCGAGACACACCAGGAGTCTTCCATAATGTCCGAACTTCTGTGAACCGAAAATGTGAATCCCACATTCATGGCTCGCTGACAAATGTTTGAACATCTCTTTTATATATGTAGTTGAACATGTTACTTTTTTTAATGCTTATTGAATAATAAACCGAACATTCACTTTACATAATTTCCTTTCCTTTCTTGTGTATATCACTGCATGTGTAAATCATACCCGACACAACACTTATATGTGATTCCAAGTCGTCTAGATTTACACATTGCATACAAGAACATTTTAACATTGGCACTGAGACACTTTGTAATTGAGATGCTGTCAAAAGGGATCAAGTGACTTTTTAAAGAAAAATCTATTCATATCTGTTTGAAAATATTATTTTATTTGTTATATATTATATAATATATATACCTTAGTTAAAATTATATTTCTAATGCTATGCATCACAAATAAAAAAAGTAATAATTTGGATTCAAGGAAAAAATTATTAAAATGTACCATTTATTGCTGGTATGCAATTGATTCCATCATAAACTGGTAACAAATAAAACGGATGAGAACTTTACTAAACTTTTAGAAGAACTTTAAATAAAATATTATATATGGTTTTCTACTAATGTAACTCTCAAGGGAAGAAAAAAAGCACAGATAACCTTTAAAAAAGTAATAATTTTGCTATCCTAAATTTCACACAAGTAGCTAAAATATTTCGACCCAAGATCTTGGATAAAGTATTTGGACAAAATATCCCTTTTACAGTAGAAAAACTATTTTATTTCGATCTTTAAACCAAAGAAAATACTTTTTCCACATATAAAAAACCGTATGTAAAATGTATTGCATATATTTTACTTTCTCCGGGGTCTGCGACCTTAGTTTAAAGCAGAAGAGTTCCTGTGGGGAAAAAAGGATGAAAAAGGAAATATTGCACCCTATTTGAATACAGAAGATACCGGGAAGAAATATTTGACTAAAAGTTTCCTGGGACAAACTCTTTCAGAGAGAAGATAATGTTCTTTAGACCAGACTGAACTCTCTTTTCAATACTGAGTGTTTTTGCCCATTTCTGAAAGGGGAAATACTTCTATTTAGGAATAAAGCGTATTCAGATAATGGAAAACACTTAAATATATAATAAAGTGAACCTTAAATCATTAGTATAAGTGTTAATTGAATTAAAAATGGCTTTCAGTTAACTTGCGTCATTCTTTTCTGAATGTGCTATTATTTTGTATTGTTTTACAAAAAAGTATTAATTAAACCGTAATAGTTTGGATACATATAAATATAATAATTTTTCTTTGCATATTTCGGAAGTGAAAAAACAAAATAAGTTATAACACAATCTCTAAAAATATTTATTAAAATTCCTACAACCTTAGTGGCAATGTGCAAATTAAAATGTGCAGTAACTAATTATATCCATTATTTTAATTTTTTATGAATAGTAGGGTACAAGGGGTGTTTAAATGAGTACAAAACTTCGTAAACAACGTAACCGTTAACATATTTACCTATGCCGTTATGGGAGAACGTAGGAGACATCTAGGGCTGCGATTGGAATTTCCGGAGTATATCGGAGCATGCACGGGTGTCCGCATGCGCAGGAGAGAGCAGATGCTCTTATAAAGAGCGCTGTCCAATTGGAGTAGCATTGCATGTGAAGATTTTACATAAGAACCATTAATTCCGTTGTGTACTGTGAGACATTCGAATACTACTCAGCTCCATCAAGAACAAAAGACCGGGACTACTCACGGGGGTGTGGTTCTATTCTATGATATCGCGCGTCCATACATCTTCAGGGTCACACATGCGGAATTGGCCAAGTTCAAATGGGAGCAGCTGGACCATCCACCCTACAGAGCGGACATGTCACCCTGCAATTTTCATGTGTTTGGTCCCCTGAAAAAACGTCTGAAAGGGAAGCGCTTCAACTCGGAGGGTGAATTCAAGAACGCTGTGAAGGACTGGGTCTCGTTCAAAGGGAATTCGAGAACAAGGAATCCTTCGGCTCGTTAATCAATGGAATCGTTGTGTTCTGGCCTAAGAAATATACTTTGAATAAAGTCTCCATTTATACTGACAGTGCCGTTTTGTACCTTTGCATTTGAACACCCCTTGCATATAAGACGTTTTCTATAAATATATTCCATATTCGTGTCGTTTTATAGGAATTGTAACAGATCGAGTATGGGCTATGTTTTTTTTCACCTTCAGTTTATTAAAGAGCATTTATTACTTAGGCCCATATATTACATTTGTTCTATTAGCTCGTTCCACATTTATGGTTTTGTGTAGGCTTGCACCCAAATAAAACAGTGCTTTACCGAATTTTAGACAATCTAAATAACCAAGGTTCTTAAACCAATATAAACTTAAGGTTTTTAAAGAATTTTGCATTCTCTATTTATATTTCGTATATGACAGAATAAGAAGTGTAATTTCTATTTGATTTTGGGAAATTAATATCCTGTTAGCTAATAATTACCAAAATTAAGATTAATTAGCATTACGGATTACACTAATTATATATTACATTAAAGACATATATTAATTGAAGAAGTATAGAATTTCATTAAAACAAATAGGGAAAAAATAAATTTTGTGAGACTTTATAACAATTTTTTAGAAAAAAGGAGGAGCAGAAACAACAATAACAAAATAATAATTAATTTTTAACAGCTTCTGAAAATGTTTTTAAGCACGTATTAGTTTGGTACATAATCTATTAATTGAACTTAATCCCATATTTTATTTTTCATTTCATCTGGCAGATTAATTTTATTATTTAAAATAATAAAATAAATAAAGCTTTGACAGAACAAGAGTATTGTTTAAAATAAAACTCTTTGTTTGTTAGATTTGATTTTTTTGTAAATTCACCATGATAATTTTCTTTCAGGAAAGATTATTACTTTCATCATTTTTTTCCCTTTCGTATACACTTTTTATCCCAAGCAATAGATGCCTTTCATTTGATTAAACGAATTTTTTTCTTAAGTTATATAACTTCATAGCCGCATTTATAGAAAGAGGCCGCGGTGGCCTGGTGGTAAGGTCTCGGCTTCGTAACCGGAGGGTTTCAGGTTCGAGACCCGATTCCACCGAAGAACCGTCGTGTAAGGGGGTCTGTTGCACGTTAAATCCGTCATGACCAAACGTCCTCCCACTGGTGTGGTGTGGTGTAGAGAGGGGGGTGCCAGCTCAGGTGTCGTCCTCGTCATCTGACCGCGGTTCAAAATTACGAGGTCAGTCCCAAAATAGCCCTAGTGTTGCTTCAAACGGGACGTTAATATAACCAAACCAAACCAAACCGCATTTATAGAAATCTAAATGCGACCAAATTATCACCCTAGTACTTGGCCATCCGGCATATCTAAGCTACCAGTCGCTGGCGGTAATAACATTTCTAAGATTTGCATAAAATAGCCTTATTCCTGAGCAGTCCATAAACAATTTTGTCTCTTAAAGAGGTAAATCCAGATATGGAAAATGGGCTTTAATGCGATGAATTAATACTTTTGTATCACCTGAAAAAGCGAAAACCTATTCCCTATTTCGGTTAATTTCCCCTTCACATATTTTTAGTTTGCCCTCCCCGCTGGATGAAATTGCCGTCGCAACGATATGACATAACAAATAACACTACTTCTGCCACTTGCTTACACATTGCCCTACTATGACATTCCGCACAATATTGCCTTTTTATTTTCAAGGCATGAAATGGATACGAAACTGTCATTGCACACTTGACAAGTATCATGAAAATATTATACACTTTATTAAAAATTTATTTTAAACTCTTTGTTTTAATTTTTCACTCTTTCAATGAAAGCCAAATAACTTATTGCTACAATTAGCAGTATATTTAATACTCATTTAATAAATAAAATTAAGCTTATTCAGTTGCTTTCACCATATAATTTTTAAAAGTATGACAAGAACAATATCTGTATTATTTTTTAGGTTAGTTTTCATTATCTGCGCTTCATACGATAAAATATTATTTATTTGAATAAATGAGTATATAATGGACTCTGATTCTGGACTTTAAATGGATGAGTTGAGAAGAAAAAAATGTATGGCGGAAAATGATGTGAGATAAATAATAGGATTTTAATATAAATATTATAGAACTGAATTTAACACTTTGGGGAAGGGAGGTCTCTATCCTGGATGGACATACGGGACGGAGCGTGCGCAAAAGGAATCATCCCACAGGACGGGGGTTTTGCGTCGCTAAGCTTAACTATGGGAAAAAATCACAAATAAATAAAGGTTCAGGTCTTAACATCGCCATTTTTGCTGCCTTTTTAGATTATTAGTTCATTTATAACATGAGCCCGTTCTTCCTCTAACAATCGCGTTTTTTGACATAATAAACCGGAACCAAGGCTTTGCGTGATTAAAAGAGAAGTGCGCGAAATGTATCCTAAAGTTACGCAAATACAGCAGAACTAACGTTTAAACCCAGAGAGAGACTAGTTATGGTTACATAGTAATAACAAAAAGAAAAGAATTCGGAGAGAGATCAGAAATTCAAATGATTCTATCAAGTGAAAAGTTACACAACCCATCTTCGTTTATTTACATTACCCCCCCCCCACACACAATAATGACGTGTAAAATACCAAAGGCGAATATGAGAAAACTGAAGGTCAGGATACTAAAACCATATTTATTTCAAAAGTAATGGACACAGGGAACCCTCTAGTGGCGTTTAAAAATGGTTTCAGTTTAAAATGCGCATATGCACTGTCGTCCCATGAGTTCAATTTCCAGAAATGCACGGGTGGTACGCCTGGCTGTAAGAGACGTTCGCTGGTGATGCATATATGACATGCACGTCGTGAAAGGGTTAAACATTTTTCTTATTTTCGACATTCTTCATTCATTCATTCATTTATTTCCTACGATATTTTTCTTCATTTATCATAAATAATAAATATATGTTCAATCTGAATTATAAAGGAAATAAATACAATTAGATGTGGAAAACTTTCAATAACGTCTATTCGCATAAGTTATGGAAATTGCCTTTTCTTATATCCTTATATTACAACCCCTATTATATTACAAAGGGTATAATACCAATACAATAGGAATAAATATCACTCCGGACTATCATTTCTCCCTCGACTCTTCATGATGAATATGAAAGCATTAATAATCTATCATTATTCCTTTTCTCAAGTCTCACGCATAAGGCTCTTTCATTTACTCTTTTGCACTCTGTTGTTTCATCACTGAATACAGTGTTTACATTAAAAACACAATATTTGTATTTCCAGTCATATTAATAATAGATTGCAGCCATGACAACACTAGGATAAATAATTATGCACTTGGCAAATTAATTCATAACTGCCATTTCATTGGAGATATATTTAAGATTATAGGGTGACTCAGCCTTGTTATATTAGACTTGAGACGAATGTTGATTTAAATTAGTTGCTAGTAACGAGAACTGTAACTTCCAACCGTTAGAAGAAGTATTCAAGTCGCAATTTGAAATTAGTTTCTTATTTCCTTCCAAGAAACCCGGAGGCAGTTTTGTGTTAGTCTGTCATGTTCGTAATTGACTTCAGAAGTTGACTAATTTGTTAGGATGGGAAATTATTCCCCACTTTCTGTAGCTGCAGTTTGGCGGGTAAAGAAAAGATGAAAATTTCCATCCGGAATGATAGGTCTCGGTTATATGAGCTTCTTTTTGTACATTGTTCAAATACTTAAGAAAGTCATCACATGGTTTTGATTAAAAGATTAATAACTGCAGATCAAACAATAAGTATCAATCGAACATCAACACACACATATCTATTATAAGAGATAATCTTCAAATAGTAACTTTGTGATAGCGATAATAATATAAAATCGATAATTTCAGTTTTTAATAAAAGTCCTAGCAGGAAATTTAAAATATTTTCATATTTATCATAAATTTAGTGAACTTCAGATGAAACGTGTTGTGTATTGTAAGAAAAGCATTAAAAGACTGAGAAATAACTATTAGATCGATAGAATAGTCAACCTTAGGACATATATCACATTTTTCTTGGTTATGGTCCCTTTCCTTGACAAATCCCATGCATTGTTAGTCTGCAATTGCTAGCAAATACAAGGATCATTCGGATCTCTTATGCATTTCATATAAAGGAAGGAATTTATTAGTTAATATTTTGGGAAAAAATGTGAACACAAATATTGCTTGCATGACAAGTACAAAGAACATGTATTTAATTTACTACCAAATAAGGGAAAGGATTAGGTATTGGGTTTGGAATACAAGAGATGGATACATTCTACCGCATCAGTATTTTATTCTAGAATGAATAAATATTGTTTCCGTTAGTTTGTTGAAATTTTTTCGAATTAATAGAACCGAAAAGGTAATGTAATAGTAAAAATATATCCTTATTCTCTGAAGTTTAAATAATACTTCACTCTTTATAATTCACAGCTGATTCAAAGGTAAATTCCTTGGACATATGGTTTCCTTTTTAATGAAACGTTTATAGATTGCATGCTATTTGTTAATTTCGAGTTACAACATGCAGCATAAATAATGTAAAAATCTTTGAGAAAGAAACAAAATAGATGGTTAGAATTAAAGCTACCTAATTGGGCACATATTTTCTTCTTGGGTAGTCTGTATTCACTTTTGGAAATGCTTTTCGAAACTTTAATTACACTTTTAATTAAAAATAAATCGGAGTTCTGATGTTTTCCTTATTAATTTCGAGGTATCTTATCATACATAGCCTTTTAATACATTACTTTAAAGAGCTACAGTGACCGAAACATTTAATGTTTCAAAACCGATTCCATTAAAAAATCACGGTGGGAGCAAAATCCGGCAGCCCCATGTTCCATTGGCAAAGAACGAAAATCTGGAATCTGGAATTATAGATCATAAAAATCTAAACTATTATGATACAATGGTTAATCAACAGAGAGAGTCAACAGATTAAGTGGTTCGCATCATTACATAAATTTTAAACCTGCGCAACATCTTTCTCTTAATTATAATTTTATTTTCTACAAGTTGCCATTATATTTATTGAATTTTTAAAGATAGAATAAATTTATTTGATATCACAAAAGAACAATAAGCATAATAATGTATGTCATCTAAACTTGCACGTTTTTTATGCTTTCCTATGAAGTTAGAACATTTTTCTTGAGCGATGAACAAAATTAAATTCTAATGGCACAGTAGACACTATTGAGGGATATATGACTCTTTTTAGATTAATAAAATATAAGTCTCACGGATTACAAAAATGTCTGTAATCTATACTTCTATACTTATAAATAAAGTTCAATGTGTGTGTGTTGGCGCTCTACAGGCCAGGTCATTTGACCTACAGCTACCAAATTTGGTACATGTATACCTTAGAGGTCGAGGATGTGCACCTAGGGTCCTTGTTTTTGAATTTTTAATTGGAATTTTAATTATTAATTAAAAACTAACTTTCCCGCCAAAAAAATCTTCCATTTTCCCCACCACCAAATGAGTAAGGCTTCAGTTTTTCCCCCAACAGTAATGAGGCTAGGGTTATCATTTTTCGGCCGATTATTTCCAACGATTCTGTTTATTTTCTTAATGTTTTATGCATTTAAAATTAAACATTGTTAATGAATCCATCTTTCAGATTCATTATGAAGTACTTTTGAATTAAAATAACACTGAATAAAGGAAATTAAAAATTTCTAATCTGCATAGTGTTACCCCAACTGGCGTAGAAAAATTCACGCATTTGCGTTACCGTAACTGGCTTTGAAAATTCACGCATGCGCATTGTGTTCTGATTGTTGACATAACAACCATTATTAACGGATGATTTAAATTTATTTTAGGTTAGTTGCATGCCGTTGTAATTAAATTGTATTTATGTTAGTTATATATTTTTTTTATATGTTTAAAGTTTTAAGTAAATCGTTTTTTAAGTAGTTTTTTTAACCTGTTTTCAATGATTTAAATTATTTTTAGGTTAATTGCATGCTTTTGTAATTAAATTGTATTTATGTTAGTTATATATATATATTTTTGTATATGCTTATAGTTTTAAGTATATCGTTTTTTAATTAGTTTTTTTAAACCTGTTTTCGACCGATTATTTTAAACGATTCATTTTATTTTCTTCGTGTTTGATGCATTTAAAATTAATTATTGTTAATTAATCGATCTGTTTATGATGAATCTGAGAAAATTTTGTTGACAAATTCTTGAGATATGACATAAATTAAGAGAGATATTCTTTAGTGCCCATAAAGTTTAAACGCTCAGTGACCCTCTTATCAGTAATCATATTATAAAAAATGATTTACTTCAGTAAAAAATATTATTATATTAATTGCAGATTAATTCTTTCCACTTTAATTTAAAGCATAAATTCTACGAGAGGTAATAGAAAATTAGAGAGATACATATTACGTTATGACTGAAGGCCTTAATAATATTATGAGTGAATTATATGACTATCAAAATTTTTCGTCAAAGTTGGAATTGCGTAAAATATTTAATTATTAAAATTTAAACGAACATTAAGATTGGCGGACCGACTGGTCACCAAAGGCGGCTAGTGATTAATATATGTATTTTTAACGAATAAATATTCATAAAATATGTATGACCGTATATAATTATTAATTATTTCGTAGAAATGTGCAATCAGATTTCTTCAGTGTAAAATCTCAAAAACTATATGAATGGGAATATTTTCTTTAAAATATTTAATTGATGGTTAGAACTTTCAACATGCTTTATAAATATATCTACCAGTTATCTAAAATTTGTCGAAACAATTTATTGATGCAAAACTTTGTTATTGTTAATCTAAACTTGCTCTAAAATCGCTGTTTGTGATGTACAATTGTTTTTTGTTGTTAGAAAATGATATTATATCAGTATAGGGTTCAGATTTTGCATCAAAAGTTCTTACTTTTCATAATGTAGGATTTTCGACTTCTAACATTTTGATGCAATATTGACCATGTATTTGCTTGGAATGCTCCTTTATACTTGCTTTTGAATTGCATAAAATATATTTCCTCTATAATTTATTGATATTTTCAATGTCACATAAAAGTTTAAATGACTTCTCGAAGATATTTGGGTCATTCTTCACTTTTGTGTTTAATTAATCCAAAACAAATAGTTAAATAAATTCAAGTCATCATTTTTTACCTTTAAAGAAAGTAAGTTTAATTGATTTTTCAATGTTATCGAATTCATAATTCTTGACTTCTGTAACACAGTAATTCTATTTGTCAGAAAAAAAGAAAGAATATTTTCATTTCAAGATATAAACGAAAATCATAGATGTGCTGAGGTACTTATGATTTAATCACATCAAGATCTTCAAGTCAAGAAAAAGTTTTTGACGTATTAGGGATAAGTTATGTAAGTGTATTCAGTCGCATGTATTAAAAGTGAAAATTCAATTTATCCGATGGAATCATAAAATAAGCTCGTGAAGCATGCCTCTGAAATTTTTTTTTTTTGTTCTTTATTGTTGGTGTCAATATTTATGTTGGGTTTTTTTATATTTTCCGAGTTAATTTAATTTTCTAAGGGATTGAATTTTCATATATTATTTTAATTTAATAAAACTGACGGGGAATAACAATTTATTCTTATAATCTTTTAGTACTATTTATGAGTTGTTTTTAGTAGATTTTTGCGTTCACATTAATTTAATGAGAAGCATAAACATAAAGTAAAAATTAGCCATATAAATTATTTTCCCTGTTTAGAGATACATGCACAACTAAAAATATAGCGTATAAAAAAAGCATGATTCATATAAAGACTGTGGAAGAATAAGAAGATACAATACAGAGAAGAATTTATATATTGAAATTATAACCTGAATGCTGATTAAAAAATAAATGGGTTTTTTTTTGCGCTTTATAGATATACAGAAATTATATATATAGATACATATAATTTCTGTATGTGCATTTTTTATTAATAGAAAATTATTACAATTTGGTATAATCCATTTTAATTGCGTTGTTATAATTTTTGATTTCAAAATATATGTTTCGATACAGTTGAAATCTCTCCTATCGGTGATTTATATTTTTTGTTGCGATTATTTAGAATTTTTTTTCGATTTCTTTTGGGCCCGGAAATTTTTCTTTTAATTCTTTTTCCTTTGTATTAGAAAATTTTTCAGAAGCATTCTGAAAGAGAAAATTATTTCATAGTTGCCAAATACAGTAATTGCATTGTAATGTTAATAGTCGTTTCAAGAAAAACCTACTTCTTGGAGGAATTTATCTTTTAAATAGGATAGATTACAGCCATTTTAAAAAACTTCATGAGATATATTTTATGAGAGATATTTTATTTAAGATTTAGTCTTTAATAAATAATTTAAGATAAAAAAAATGAAATATTTTTAAAAACATTTTTCTGGCCATTTTTCAACTAGTTAATGAATCTAATTACAACTCAATATTGTCAATTGTATATTTATTAATTATCATAACATTTGAAAGTCCATAAAAAAAAACAAGGCAATCTTTTCTTTAAAGGGTAGGTTTAGATATTTTTAAAAATCAGTCGCCTTTAATGACTTATTACTTTACTTAACTATTTGTTTCCCTGGTTGCTAATTATTAATATGGAATGTAATAATATAGAATGAAAACTATTAATATGGAAGACTGAAAAAATGAAATTAATGGAATGAGTATATAAATTTAATATTATCAGTATTATTATCCGTATTATCAGTATTAAAAAAATGTAAATATTGAGATATAAAAGCAAAATTTGAGAAAGCTACTTTTTTATACTAATTTTAAAAGTGGCAAAAGCATGTAGATGTGTGGATTGATATGGAAATGAAATTAGATTCAATTTCCTGATAACAATAAAAACGTTATTGCTGATTGAATAAAAGGTAAAATTTAAAACAATCGTTAAAATAAGAGAAAAAATTGTTTAAAAAATTAAAATGGTTAATTTATTGATATAGCATTTAATTAAGTTTTAAGATAGTGTAAAAATAATTTTGTTTGACAAGAAATTCTGGAAAATTTTCACTAAAAATGCTAAAATTTGTTTAATTTTAAATCAACTTTCATTTTAATCAAATTTCTGATTTTAGAAACTTAATGGTGACCTTCTTCTTGTCACGAAGAACAAATGTACTAAATTTTCTAAGTATATCTATTTTTATTTAAAAAAAAGTCATCCATACAAACATTCTTCTTTATGTGTAAGTCTTAAAATAAAATATCATTTTCCGATAATTCTCAAATAATTCCATTAATAAATTTTTTTTTAAATGCATCAGGCGCATTGAATTTTTATGAATTTTCATCCTTTTATTTCGTCCTTTTCATTGAATTTCATTCTTACCTTTATGTTTTTAGCTACCGTGTTCAAAAAATTCATGTTTCCTTCTTATCAGCACAGATGTAGGGGGAAAAATGAAATTATAAGTACAATAATAAACTTATAGTATAAATTACTTCTTAATACGGATTCCTTATGATTTGTTGAGATTTTAAATAAGTATTGTTGCGAAATTTTCTTTACCGAGGTTCGTTTGGATAGTGGAAGTGATATGGTGTGTAGAACGCTCAATCAGCAGACGGTAGTAGAAAATAAAACAACGACGTATATTTACACGAAGACACAGAGGACAGCACAAAACGGCAACTATATACAGCACAGAAGACGATTATCTTCACCCGAGACGTGTAGCATACAACAGCAGCATACAACCAGAATCTACTGCAGACAGTAGCGCACAGTCGCTTCCGACTACTCCGTCTTCTACTTCTCCGACTCTGACTTGACTTCCGTTGATTCCGCTTACTCTTCTTCGACCACTCCGACAACTCTGACTACTGGCTTTTCCGCTCCGTCTTCGGACTACTCCGTCGTCTTCCCCTTTGGCAGCGGCGGCCGCTTCCTTTTATAGGTCTCAGGAGGCGGGGCTAGAAGCCTCTCAACCAATCAGGAACGTTCGAGGCGTATCTCGGTTCCTATTGGACGGATCGGGAAAATTCTCGAAGCTTCGGGTATTATCTATTTTGGCGCCAAATTCGCCAAATTAGTCGTCAAGTCGCCAAATGGTCGCCAAGTTTGTCACCAAGCTCTGGGACCTTCGACGCGCCACCTGGACGCCGTCCAGTACCGATGATTTTAAAACTTTCTTTCCGACGATGGAACAAACTATGCTGGGAAGCCGAATTGCAGGTTTGTAACAGTATCAATAGATAAGTTGATGAACAAGTAAAACTATAATTCAAATCAATATCAAACAAATATGTGAAGCATTCATTTCTTCTTTAGTTTGTCGAAATAAATTAGTTCATGAATGTTACTTTAAGTTTTAAAATTATCGTTCAGAAGAATCCTTTTTGAGAATAAGAACATTCTACAGTTAATTATCTTTTCACTTGTTGTTTCTTTTCCTGTTAAATTAATGCTGTAATCGAACAATATGTTCCATTTTTACTTGTGATTAACTGAAGTATTTATACAATTTCAGCTAGAAAATTATTTTGCAATCAATTGTTTAAGTGAGATAAGTGCAAGATCTTATTCATGATTAATCTTTTTGTTTTAAATGCATAGAGGCTGAACCTATGAAACGGTCGCTCAGTACAGAATTTTAAACATGTTAAATAAGTAGAATTTTCCTTCCGAACACAAATGATAATAAATACTGTACATTTGAAGTGCGTTGTTCTTTATAGGGGTTTAACCAGTAGGAAACAAGACCCAACTATATATTTCTTATTCAAATTCCTTTATTCCCCTTTGCTTACTGTAACTTGTTTGATACATGTATTGAATTCGTGAATTTTTACTATTTAAAGCTTCAAGTAAAAGTATTAAGTAATGTAAAAACGCTAATAAAACACTTGGAATTCTTCAATATTTCAGGCACCCTTTCTACTTTAATAGAAACTGAAATCAAAATAAATGTGCCAAATTAAATGAGTCATCTAATTAAAAAATTGGGATAAGGGATTAATAAACATCAGCAAACAGAATATATATCCTCTTTTATTATCACCCTCATTGGAATATTAATTATCATTATGGTGATTTAGAGGGTTAAAGAATTTCTCTTTCAAGAAGGAACCTTGGACCTTTCATTATTATGATATTCTAAGATCCTGAAATCAGATGATTAATCCATACCTCTCATTCAGTGTTTAAAATTATAAATGATTGTATAGTTGAAAATATAAAAGGAAGTATGATTAAAGGTTTTTAAAAATATTATTTAATACCAAGCATACCAACTCTCAATATCGTCAATGTACGCATCATATTTTATTAATATTTAAAGCCAGCCAATTGGCGCATGCAGTTATTATCAAAATGTCGCATGTCAGAAACGCACACGGGAAGTGACATGGTCATTTGATTGAGCAATTGCAACCATAAGCATACTGTGGCAGTTCTTCAATCAAATATCTAAATAATTCTCTGTGAGTTAAACATTTGATTGAACAACTGCCAATGATATCTCAAACTGTCACATGATGTCTCAAAATGGTATACATAAGCATTTTGAGACATCACATTACAATAACATAACGCAATTTGAGAGTAGCTGTTGCTGATCTATACGTGGGATCTGCACCAATAAAATGTTTTGACATAAGATACTTAATGTAACAATGACAATATGTTAAATACATAACGAACAATCATTCAGTAGCCAGTACACTAAAATCAAACGAAAATCTTAGTACGATGTTATAGAAAAGGAAATTTGAATTTCATTCCGACAAGTGGGTAAAATCAAGTAAAAAAACAAACAAAAAAAAAAAACGCTGCGATTATAAATTTTACAAAATATTATGTCTAAAATGATAAAACAATTATAGATTCATAAGCTTGTTTATTTCGTTTATATTTTGTGAGCGCATCATTTTGCTAACATTATTTTTGCTGACATATCAAATTTCAGCGCAGAGACAATTGTTAAGCATCATATCTATATCAATAGTAGAACAAAAGAAACACCGAACAAAATAAAACAATCAAGATGTTATATTTGAAGGGGGGGGGATAAGCAATACAGAAAAAGAGAAGAAAGCTATGTCTACTATAATGCGCCTCACGTTCGCCCTTTTACTAACTGTTAAAATTTTTTGAAAAACGCCAATTCTGGAGAGACAGTGAAACGTGCTTATACATTGTTTTTTCCATCGTTTATACATGGTTTTTTCTGAATACTTAAAGAAGAAGGCTATGCCAATCACGTTTGTCTATACAAAAAACGACTTCGTTCAATCCGCGGAAAAATGAGATGTCATTTCTCTGTTAGAATACATCTAAAAAGGAGTCGGATGTTTTTACGTTTCGGTTTGGGGGGGGGGTAACAATGATGCATTTTATAGTAGAGTCGTTGACGATATCTTTCTTTTCTTGGCATTATGAACTTTCGAATAAATGTCAGTTTCATGCATAGTTCATCCTTTTCCGAATAAGTATTGGAGATATTGAGGGCAAGAAGGTGATATTTGAACGTGATTTGTATTGGACTAGAAGTGAATATAATTGGGATGCATCATAGAAAAGGAACAATATATATATTTTTTTGTATTAGAATAGGTATGATAATATTTGTAAATACTCTTTTCATTGATCTTAGTTTTTTTTTCTCGAACATAAATATTTCCCTTATGTAATCTCTAATTAAAATTAAAATAAATCATCTTTGTATTCCAGCTATCACTTGCACATTCTATTCGTATGCTTTTCTCCTAGGCATTGATATTTGCTTTTGTTTAAATTTGCATTTGCTAACAGAAATAAAAAATATGAACTTTAAAATTATGACATGAAGATCTGCTAACCTGAGAAAATAATAACACAAATATCAAGCATTATAAGAAGAAGAATTTAGGTGGCAATAAATTGAGGTATCATTTTTGCTTACATGTAGAAGAGTTATTGATGATTCAGTTGCCATTTTCGTTTAAATGAAAAATAAAATAAATATCATGTAGTTCACTTTCAGCATTTATTTCAATATTTTCATTTTAATTAAAATATTCTTATTCCATTCAAATATTCCTTCATCTAAAATAGGTAAAAAAGGTTTCCATGAGCTGGTATAATTTTTAATGAAAGCTTAATTTGTCACACAAAATCCTTTGTAAAAAAATGAAAATTAACAAAATGGTTCAACAAAATTGTATATATTATTTAGGAATATTAAAAGAAAAAAATTATCAATAATTTAATGAAAGTAGCAAAAAATTTCCTTAAATAGGAATAATGAAGTTTTTATGCAATCTTTTTATATTTTAACTCTTTTTAGGACGATGGAAACCAGGCTTCCCACCAAATGTATTACCAAATGAAATTCCGACCAAATTAAGTTATGTAAGTTGGCTTAAATTCAAACAAATTTTTAAATAAGACAGAAACTGAAATGCTTCAGTTCTTTATCTCACACAAAATGGTATGTCTTGATTAATTACTTAGTTATTTATCAAAACAGTTCATTAATTAATTAATTTAATTTATCTAATAAGCTAAAATAATACATTTCCTTAAACTAGTCTCAATTCTAAAGTTTTTTACAATACCATGACTAAAAAATTGACCTTTTATAGGATGATCTTTTTCATAGTAGATTGGCCTTCCTCGAGCCTTTGTTGCTTCACTCAATAGTTCCAATAAGACTTCCAAGAATTTATTTTTCAGGCTAAATACTATTCTGAATGTCCTAAATGACACTCAATTCAATTTTACTCTGAATTCTCATATATTTTGAGTTCATGATTGATTTCTTCCTGCAAATATTAAGTGGAGTTCAAATTGAGAAAGTAGGACTGATTATGAAGATATTGCTTACCATAAAGCCCCATTTCTGACAAAGATGCATTTAGGATCATTATCCAGCTAGAAAGTAAATATGGTTCTGAAGGAAAAAAATTCTGCCCTGCTTCAAATGCTTTGTTTTCAAAATGGCGAGATAAGATACATATACCTAACCGTATCTCCCTTTTTAAAGCATAAATTGCCACCACCATTAAAAATTGCACTCTCATACGATGACGTCATTACCACCGTGTTTGAAAATTAAACAATTCATTTACATTTAAATCATTGAAATCTCACCTCTATACGGAAGTTATCTTCAGTCATTTTTTGCTGTCTTTCAGTTTGGTATTTCTTTATGTTTGACTGGCATGATTCTGGCTAACAACCTAGGCAAGTATAGGTAAACTGAAGGAACATAAGGAAGTTTCGATATCTTACTTTTCAGAGGTTTCGAAACTACAAAGGTACATTCTTGGTTTTCCACAATCTGTGTTTTTGAAGAAAATTATGAGATTTCAGTAGTCTTGAGCAAATCCGTTAAGCAAAATGTTCAATTGTAATAACTGAATCTTCAATTACATATTCTTTAAGATTTGCTTCAAAGGAAAAAAAATGGAGCAGAATTAATGAAAAAGTTTAAAAATAATACTTTTATTGATTTTATTATTTTATTTATTTATTATTATCATTTCTGAAGAAATGCCATTCACTCTTTGTTAATTCTTTTTTTCCATAAGTAAAAAAGGAAAGAAGCTTTATCCAGCTTATTTGAATCTCTTTTTCTAATAAAGAAATTTAAAAATAATCTTATATGAAATTCCATATTTAATAGGTGTTTAGTTAAAAAGAAATTCCCTAATGCGGTAAAATCTAAACAATAATCTTACAAAACTTATTTTTTCTATTTTACTAATAGCATTATGATATTAACTTGGTTCAGGATTTTTTTTTAAATCTTAGTTTTTCCTATTTTAATTAACAATGATGGAAACAATTTCATTCAGGTATAAAATAGTTTTTCGCTGCCGAATTGCACGGTTAATATTTTGCAGACAGAATTATTGAAACTTTCAAACAGCAATTTGATATCATCAGTGGAGATTAGAAATAATTTTTTTTCCATCAGAGGAAGAAGATAAGTTATTGGTGACCTCTTACATTAAAAAAAAAGAGATTTACTGTAGTAAACAGAATAATTTTTGAATCAGCGATAAATGACATTATACTAAAGTACATTTTTTTAATAAAACGTGTTTAAATTAAAAAAAATTTTAATGAAGTTTTTGGTTTAAATTAAAAACTGTGCGTACATAAAAGAGCAAATGCTAATTAAAATTGGATGCCTGAATGTGGAAAAAAGATTAATTGCGACTAGCTGAATATTTTAGCAACTGTATGATGAATGGTATTTAAAAGCAATAGATATATTTAATAAAATAAAAGATAAATAAACTATTTTAATAAGGCTTTTGCTTTAGATAAAAAATTATTAACATGACAAGTTTCTCCGTATTTATTTAATCTCTAAAAGAATATTAAAATTCAAAGTTTTTTCTATGGATGAAACATAGAGTTAAGTCAAAATTAAGTCTTCATTTTCAGCTTAAATTTTAGTTGTCTATTGAAATTAAAGAAAAAAAGTAAAAATAAGTTTCATTGTCAACTATATATTTCTTTTGGCTTGTTTAATGATATAAAATAAATGCAGCTGTAGTCTAAATATATACATATTCTTGTCTAAATATATATAATTTTCAACTTTAACTATTTTATCCCTTTTATTTTTTTATTTTTTATCCAACTTTAACTATCTGCTTTTTACCGGGATTCATGGTAGTCCATTTGTGAAAGATTTATTAATTTCAAATGTCCATAGATATATAAAATACGTTTTTCAAAGTCTTATGCTTTTCTATTTATTCTATTAGGTATTTCATTAATTTTCTAACCATATTTTAATAAATACAATATTTATTATTTTTAAAATTTTATTAAAATCTTACCTTATATCGAACTTTGAAAATATGTCAAATCTTCAATACTCGATAAAAAATATCAGGAGGAAAATTTATAGCAATAATGAAAAGGATTTAATAATGTGATGATTTAAATGTGTCAATTCAACAATAAAATACATTACTGTTAAATTCAAAAAATATTTTTTAAATCATTTAAAAATAGAAAAAAATTACAGCAATTAAATTATTATCATAAACAAAGACAATAGGTTGAATTATGCAGCTGCAAAAATAATTTCTGAGTGATGTAATATTTTCAGAATTTATTGCAGGAAAACACTAAATCTTCTTTTAATTTTTAATTAATATTCTAACTAAAACTTCAAAACACATGCACAAAATCACACAAACACTTTTACTATTGATTGGTATTTTTGATGTGGTTACTGTTATAGTTATATTTATACATACTTTGGAGCCTGAAATACACTAGTATATGACTGCATGAATTAAATATTGTTACAAATCTGCAATTCGGCTTTCCAGCATAGTTTGTTCCACTATCAGAAAGACTGTTTTAAAGTCATCATTATTGGACGGAGTCAGCGTGGCATGTCGGAGGTCCCAGAGCTTGGCGACCATTTGACGACTTGGCGACGAATTTGGCGACTTTGGCGCCAAAATAGATAATACCCGAAACTTTGAGAATTTTCTCGATCTGTCCAGTAGGAACCGAGATACGCCTCGAACGTTCCTGATTGGTTGAGACGCTTCTATCCCCGCCTCCTGAGACCTATAAAAGGGGCTGCAGCTGCCAGACGGAGTGAGTCAGTAGGAGTGGAGAGTCGGAACAGAGTGGACAGAGCGGAGTAGTCGGAAGCGACAGTGAAGAGTAGTGGGAATCGACGGTGAAGAGCTGGCCTTCCAGGGATTAGCAGAGCAGGCACGGACTCTAGCTAGTGCTGAACTAATCTGTGCGCTACTGTCTGCAGTAGAGGCTTGTTGTATGCTGCTACACGTCTCGGCTGAAGATAATCGTTTCCTATGCTGTATATAGTTGTCGTTTTTGTGCTGTCCTGTGTGTCTTCGTGTAAATAAACGTCGTTGTTTCTTTTTCTACTGATTGAGCGTTCTTTACACCATATCATTTCCTCGATCCAAACGAACCCCGGTAGAAATTTCGTAACAATATCAAAATCTAATTTAATTAATCGACTAATTGATAATATGGTTCTGAGGTACTAATATATCTTTTTAAAGAATATACGTGTGCAATATTTTAAAACAGCAACAGGAAATGAGGAAAATATCGATTGCAAAACTTAATTAAAATGCAAGTCAAGTTAAATATAGATTTTCTTTTTAATACAAATGTTTGTTTCTTGAAAATTGTTATCTTTACAGAACATGCATGAAATGAAAGATGTTTATTGCTTAAAATTAAACGGTGAAACGAAGGTTGTTTATTTCCAGAAAGCGAAAATTTCTCATTTTGATAAAACAAGCTAGAGAAGAAAAATATTTATTTTTAAAGATTAAAATAATAATAATAAAAAGCTTATGGTTTATTTCGATAAAGTAAACATGAAGCAAATATAGTTTATTTTTAAGTAGGGAGCATAAAAAAAGTAATTATATTTTTTTCAATGCTAAGCATGAAAAAAAAATATTTATCATTTCCAAGAAGTGAGAAAGAATTTATAAGTATCCTCCAAGAAATAGATATGATGTAAATAATGTTTTTTGCTTCATGGAAACGTAAAATATATCATTCTTATTTAGAAGATAAAAGAATGTTTCAAAAACGATTGAATCAATCCAAACGATTTCTAAAAATTAAAATGATGTGAATATTTTTCAGTTTCAGGAGGAAAGTCTGAGGCATTTGATGTTTATTCAAAGGAATTTTTTAAGCAGATAATGATAATTTATTGAATAAAATAACAGCTTTAACTAGGGGTATTGCGAAATTTTAGTTCTCAATTTATGAAATCATTTTAACAGAAATTTATGTTAGTTTAAAATTCTTATTATTTAAGCATTGCCTTCTTTTCATAGCAATTTTATTTTTAATGCTTACAAAGCAACGTCGTTCGCTGGCTTCATTTCATTTAAAAGAAAAAAAAAATAACTAAAAATTTAACAATGGGGCTTTAATTATTTTTTCTACCATTGAATTATAAAAATACAAAATTCTGGTCCGGAAGAAAGACATTAATGTTTAGTCGTTCTTTAAAAGGAATTCATTTCTTAATTCATAAGACAATCTAAAAATAATAGAATAAAGCATAAGTTATTTATATGCCACCTACATAACGTTTAGCTGGTCCAAAAATTCTCATTGAAAATTAAATTCAATTAAACACGCTAGTAAAACTGGCGCGTCTATCACATTTTTGGGCATATTTTTTAAGCTTTAGATAAGCATTATTCTGGTAGAATTAATGAAGAGTTCAGGAATTAATTTAATCCGATTAGTTGACATGAAGGGATTAGAAAATTGTTTATTTCCTCATATAAATATGCTTAACAAATGATGAATTTTAGAAATTAGAATAGGATTACTACCCTTACCCATCCGATTATTATTGTGAACTAATGAAGAATGATGTCGAGACATAGGAAGTTTATCGATTTAAATAAAGAATAAATTAAAAAAATTAAAAAAAAAGAGATTTTTGAGACTTTTGAAAAAAGATTTTATTAATGCTTTTTAAAGCTTTTTTTCTTTATAATCAGTAATTGTAGATTATAAGACTTAATTGCTAAATCTTATGAATCCGAATATTCAAAAGAGAATAATGTAATGCTTCTTTTTTTATAAATTTATAGAATGAAATTCATAGTAATAGCTTTTGATTGCAGAAAGTATGATTTCTGTTGTATATAAAAATCGAAACCATTGTAGGGAGGGAAAAAAGTTAATACCGAAGAAAATATTTGAAAGATAACTCCAAATATATAGTTTATGTTATATTTAACTCGCAAAATGAAGCAAAATTAATATTTTCTGAAATTGAAATAGTATTTAAGAATATTATTTTTGAAGATATATATATATATATATATATTCTATGTGTTTATTCTATTTAATTTTATAATGAAAATATTTTCTGCCTTTAGTGAACTACTTTTCTGGAAAGTATCTAACTGACAAAATATTTGAGAGAATGTCTTGAAAACGAAGGAAAATTGTTCTTATTTAAAATGTAGTGGCCATTCCGTACGTGTAAACAAAGTCTTATTTTTTAAGCTTTAACATTCCAACTTTCAATAAAATAATTCATTTTTCAATAAAACTCTGCACATACATGAAATCATTTCTTTTATTTTAAACTAGCCGTCTTTGGCGACTAGTTAATTCGACGAACTTAATGCTTTTATGCATTTTCTCCGTAAATAATGTTTAAACTTCATATACATATGTAATATAATATAATAATAATTATTATTTTAAAATTTGTACACATTTATGAACATTTATTTTTATTTTTATAAGGTCCAGTCTATATCTTTATAAATTATATTACAGAAAAAAGCAGCCATATTTTGAAATGAAGGCACTTTGTCTCCCCACCGTTGTTTGCTTCTGAAAATAAATCTTAATTTAAGTACAACAAAGTATCAAAAATTAACTAAACTCATACCTTATACTGAAATTTACTCAAGGTGGAAAAAAATAAGCCGATTCTTTCTATCTTGATCACAATAATGGAAGAAAAAAAAATCAAGAAGAAATATTAACAGTAACAATGCGAATGTTTTGAATTTCAATTCAGTAGTGAAATATATCGATGTAACATATATTTAAAAATTAATTCAAAATAGAAAGTTAAAAAGATGAGGCTGAAAATTTGGTATTAGTGAAAATATATTTAATTTTAAAATAACTGTAAAAAACCTTTTTTTTTTCTAATATTTTTAGGAGGTTTTGCGAAAAGTGCCAAAATTTCAGGTAATTTTTATTAATTAAAATTCCAGTTAAAAATTTAAAAAAATTGCTCCGAGGTGAGTATTCTCACCCTTCAAAGTTTATATGTGCCAAATTTGGTAACTGTAGGTCAAACGATCAGGACTGTACAAGGCAATAACTATTCGCTTTTCGTGACCAGCAGTTCGCCGAGATATTAAATATATTTAATTTCATTCAAATCTTTTAGACAAAATTTCATGTCCATGATTCCGTTAAATTGTCAGACATTAAAGCCGCATCACCTTAATAGTCTTGCATATATTTTGCTTATTGCGTATATGAAGTATACGGAGAACAGTTCCGTGACATCATAGCGCTGCTATATTCGATTTATGTATCTTCTTGCTATAATAGCTTCACATTTTTATTCACCAAAAAAATTGCGCAGACATTACTCGTAAATAGAATCCTTCTTTCAGTCAATTGGAAAAAAATGACGCGATCAAACATGCGGTGCAACAATTAAATGCGATTTCATGCGCAAAAGTCAAAATATTGCTGGGAAATGTATTTAAAAATATGTTTAAAAGTTAATTGAATCTAGATTAAAGAATTTTACAGTTACTCAATTGAGATAGCTGGAAAGCAAATTTGTTTTTTTAGATTTTAAAATGGAGTAGAAAACATTTTTGAGCGTGTATCTTTCGGAACTTATCTCGGGAAAATATCAAACTTTAGCTTATTTAAATTGGAAGTTTAAGAAGAACTCTCCCAGTTGCACTTTACCATTCTTCTAAATACATTTGGTTAACATTTGGTAACTCTAGGTCAAACACACACGCACACACACACACGCACACACACACGCACGCACACACACACACACACACACACACACACACACACACACACACACAC
>JAPMOR010092017.1:31829-43638 GCA_026543865.1 Argiope aurantia
CACACACACACACACACACACACACACACACACACACACACACACACCTTTATTAGTAAATATTGGAAGAACATTGGATAACAAGGCTGGAAGAAATATTTTGCAAGTGTATCATTCTTCTCTAAATCTTTCCTATCTCTTGGATAAAGAACAAAGATAATGGTTAAAATAATTTCTTGATTTAAAGCCCTTATTAATACAAAAATTAAGGTGAAATGAATCTAATAAAGCACTTTATTTGGACATTTTTATTTAATGAATATATGGCTTGTAACAATTTGTATTAATTTGTATTTTTGTATTTGATGCAACTGAAAGTGATGAGGTTAAAATGGAAACAGATGTTTTAATTAGTTGACTCATCCATAAA
Source organism: Argiope aurantia (assembly GCA_026543865.1). Taxonomy (NCBI): domain Eukaryota; kingdom Metazoa; phylum Arthropoda; class Arachnida; order Araneae; family Araneidae; genus Argiope; species Argiope aurantia. The sequence goes on from JAPMOR010092017.1 coordinate 32,200, forward strand.
AAGTAATCCATTTTATAAAAAGAAAATATACTTGTGATTTTGAATGTTTTATTGCTTCAGCTTTGATTTATTTATAAAAATTAAGGATATTTAATGTTAAAAATATTTTTTAGATGAATTCTGAACTCGCGCTGCAAGAAATGACTTTCACCTCTAACTCAAGAAATTATCAATAATTTGGACCATCGATGTAGTTACTTTAAACACTCTTAAGCAGTTAGACAAAAATGAATGTTCAATATACTGTCGTTTGAATTCTTATTAAAAATTGCTATTAAAAGGCTATTTTTTCATTTTGTCAAATCCCCATGTCTCATTTTTAATTGTATTTTTATTTCCTTCCAAAAATACATATTTGAAATAAAACACGAAAATAAATGTTTTTCAAACAACAGTTCCCTGAAGAAAATAATCCTACGAATATAATATATAAGAGATTAGGAGATTTAAGAGACTCTTGTTTCTCGCTTGAACTCATATAACAGAAATATAACATATATATGAGTATATTATATAACAGAAATATTTGTAAATTTATGAAATAAAAGGCAATGTATGTTGATCTAGGAATTAATAGCATTTAAAAATGCTCTTAAATCTACAGACACAAAATTTGTGTATTCTTTTATGACACAAAATAAATAGCCTTTAATGCTTCACCGTCAAATAACCCATTCTTTTCTTTAATAGTTCCAATAGATATTTTAAAGCTGAGGAACTATGCATGGAAGTGAAATTTATCCGAATTTCGATTTAGTCTTTCATATTTCCAGAAAAAAAGGAAGATATCTTCAACGACTCTGCTATAGAAAGCATTGTGATTCTCACTGCTACCGCCCCCCTCACACACACTAAGAACGAAAAAACATCTGACTCCTTTTTAGATGTACTCTGACTGTAAAACGACATGGCATTTTTCCGCGGATTCGAAGTCATTTTCTGCGCAGGGAAACGTGATTGGCATGTCTTTCTTCCTGGACTATTCAGTGATGAAAAAGCAGTGTGTTAGCACGTTTGGCGCTTTTCCAGAATTGGCGATTTTCTATATTTTTTAACAGCTGGTAAAAGAACGAATGACATTATTTTAGAGATTTCTTGTTTCTCTTTTTTTCGTATTGCTTATTTCGAAAGAATGAAAAATCTCGATTATTTTATTTTGTTTTGTTTGCTATTGATGTTGATGTAATGTTTCATTATTGTTAGGATAGTTTGTGCTAAAGTTTCTTATATGAAATCAAAGTAAAGTTCATGATAGAAAATTTTATTCCCCACGAAATGTAAAAGGAGCAAACAAGCTTATAGGTTTATAATTTTTTTTTTCATTTTTGAATCAATTAGTTTGTAAAAATTTATAATTGCATCTTTTTCAGTTATTTTTTAACTAATTTTGCTACCTCATTTGAAATTTGGATTTTCTTTATTGTATTAAGATTTAGGTTTGTTTTCAGTGCCGTTATTGGATTTTTGCTTTCTGTTGTTAACATCAGTATATACTTACGTTGCATAAAATGTCTTGAGTAACATTTCTCAAAACTTTTTATTGAAACAAATATCTGCATAAGTTAGAAATTTCCGTTTTCAAACCATTTTATATAATACTAGCCGCCTTTGGAGACCAGCCGGTTCGTCAATCTTAATGTTCGTTTAAATTTTAATAATTAAATATTTTACCCAATTCCAACTTTAATAAATTCTTCATCAAAATATTTTAAAACTTCAAATTTTGATAGTCATATAATTCACTCATAATATTTATAAACGCCTTCAGTCATAACGTAATATGTATCTCTAATTTTCTGTTAGCTCTCGTAGAATTTATGCTTTAAATTAAAGTGGAAAGAATTAATATAATAATATTTTTTACTGAAACAAAGTATATTTTATAATATTATTACTGATAAGAGAGTCACTGAGCGTTTAAACTTTATGGGCACTAAAGAATATCTTTCTTAATTTATGTAATATCTCAAGAATTTGTCAACAAAAGTTTCTCAGATTCATCCTGAGCAGATCGATTAATTAACAATGGTTAATTTTAAATGCATCAAACACTAAGAAAATAAAATGAATCGTTTAAAATAATTGGTCGAAAACAGGTTTAAAAAAAACTACTTAAAAAACGAAGTACTTAAAACTATAAGCATATACAAAAAAATATATAACTAACATAAATGCAATTTAATTACAAAAGCATGCAACTAACCTAAAAATAATTTAAATCATCCGTTGATAAGGGTTGTCATGTCAACAATCAGAATACAATGCGCATGCGTGAATTTTCAACGCCAGTTACGGTAACGCAAATGCGCAAATTTTTCTACGCCATTTGGGGTAACGTTATGCAGATTAGAAATTTTTAATTTCCTTTATTCTGTGTTATTTGAATTCAAAAGTACTTCAGAATGAATTTGAAAGATCGATTAGTTAATAATGTTCAATTTTAAATGCATCAAACATTAAGAAAATAAACAGAATCGTTTGAAATAATCGGCCGAAAAATGTTAACCCTAGCCTCATTACTGTTGGAAAAAAAAAACTGAAGCCTTACTCATTTGGCGGTGGGGAAAATGAAAGATTTTTTTGGCGCGAAAGTTAGTTTTTAATTAATAATTAAAATTCTAATTAAAAATTCAAAAAAGGGACCCCAGGTGCACATTCCCGACCTCTATGGTATACATGTACCGAATTTGGTAGCTGTAGGTCAAATGACATGGCCTATAGAGCGCCAACACACACACGCACATACATTGAGCTTTATTTATAAGTATAGATAGGTTTACTATATGATGTCCTCAAATACTTATATGTGATAGCTATATCATGCTACAAAATTCCATAATATACTAGTGGATACAGTTGTTAAATCAAAATTCCATACGATTTTTTATATATGTTTTTGACATGTGACATTTTGATATTGTGGCATGTACAAAGTCCTCGCTTTTGCCGATGTCCTGGCATAGGAGTAGCGCATCTTCCCCGTGGTCTGGACGTTCCGGGTTCGAGTCCCAGTTTGGGCGTGGTTGTTCTTCCTGTTCCATCTGTGAGATGTGTGAATGTGCCCTCCTGTAAAAAGGGGTAGTGCAAGCGAATGAGTGATGCGTGACTCTTGGCCGAAGTTGGCTGTACTATAAAAACAAGAGGCGCTCCCCCTCAGGCTTAAATCGGCTGTCTTTGAACATCGGGCTTGTCCGTGGCAAGTGCCATAAGAAACAACAACAAGTCCTCGATTTTAATGCTAATAAATTATGATAAGCGACAATTTTGAATTAATATCGTGTTATTTTAAATATTTTCTTCATATTTTAGATTCTGCAATGATTTATAATTTTAAATACTGATGTACCCTATGATTTGAGAATCCAGTGATCTCAGAATATTGAAACGTCAGAGTTTCTCCTTGAAAGAGAAATTCCTTAACTCTATTAGAAATTACATTGATAACTCTTATTCCAAAGAAACAAATTATATACAATTATATAAAAACAGTTTTCTGCCTATTAAGCTCTTGAACCTTGAATTAACTTCCTAATTAGATGACTTATCCTATTTGGGACATTTATTTTTATTTCTATTCCTACACTAGCATACAGAGCATCTGATATATTGAAGGATCCTAAGTGATTTTTGTAATACTGTCAATTTATTGTAGATTTAAATATTAAGAATTCAGAAATGTGAGGCACATCTTATATACGCCATTGTTAGCAAAGGGTTAAAAGGAATTAGAACAAGGAGTGGGATCGGGTCTTCTTTCATTTTTGCTGAGACGCTCTAAAGAACAAAGCACGTGCTTCGGGTAATTAATAATCTCAATTAACAAAAGATGGAAGTTTGGAAGGGATATTAGGAAGATCTTTGGTCTGTGCTTCTGTGAACATTTTGGGGGTTTTAATATTGAAAGAGCTAAGTTTCTGCATTCCCTTTATAAAGCATAATAATTAACTCTTTTTAATGATACGGGTAGGATATTTTCCTGAAGCATTTCGGTACACAAATCAAATACTTCAATTTATACGAAGGGATTAAACGATGCGTGACATCTAATGCTAGAGATGCGTTACTTTATTGGAGCAATTCGGTGCACGAGTCAGATATGTCAATTTATGTGAAGGAATTAAAAGATATATTTAGAGTGTGATGTCTAATCATATGCACTTTCATTTGATTTCAGATTGATAACTATGATGTAGGAAGATCTCGGATAAATCTTTAGAAATCTAGAAGACCTAAAAAAGGCCACAATACCGATATGTTAATAATATATATATTCTTATCCGATATTTAATAATAATTTAATAATATAATCATTTTTTTCTTTATTAATTTGGACTATGAGTCAGAAGAGTTTGAATCGAAATTTTTGCTTTAAATTTAAATTGAATTCTTATTTGAATTAGATATTTTACTTATATAATTTCAATATGCATCGGTTAAGCTTGAATCAAAAATATAACTCAATAGAAAATAAAACTGTGTCCATATAATTATAAAAACCAGTGAATATATTTAAACCATATAAAATAATTAATCCATTTAAAATCAGAGTTTTACGAATGCAATTATCAATCAAATGGGAATAGTAATATACTGAAAGAATTATCTGCTTACGTACCTTAAACTCAGATTTTAAAGATTATGCATTTCTAATTACATTTTTGAAGGATTTATAGTAGGTATAGATTATCACGGAAAGCCATTATGCAAAATCTTATCAAGATGCGTGCCAGGATTTAAATAATAATGAATTCTGTAATGAAAGTTCAGACACACCTCAGTTTTAATGAAAAACTTTTGACTTAATTTACTTATTGTTTGCCTTTAGGAATCAGGATTTTCATCAATAAATGACTCCTCAGATTTTAATAAAATATTCATATTTGTTTTAGAGAATGGATGCGTTCAATTTTTTATTATATGATAACGGATTTGTTTAAATTTGTAATAGAATTTATTAAAACTTCATTAATATGTTTATATGAGTTTGAAAATTTGCATTGTTTTTCAAATATGAAAGATGAATATAATAAAAGTAGCATTTAAAAGATGATGGGATAATGGATCTTAGAAAGTAAATATTTATTCGTTGCTCAAAAGTTTTATCGTACACATTAAAGCACCTATTCAAGAAAAACATAAATCATATTATTGAGTTTTCGGAAAAGTTGCTCGGAAATTTCTGAAATCTTTTCTGTATCATTTTTCACTTGTCAACATCCAATTAGAAATACTGTGTCTCAAAGCTTTTCTTAAAACATGTAAACAAAGTCAAATCTCAAGGTGAAAGGTCCGGTCTGTATGATACGTTCTGAAGTGTCTTCTGCAATATACAAATTATCAAAGAGTGTGTAGGCGGACATATCGAACATTTGAGAAATGCAAGAAAGCCTATTTTATTATAAATTTTCGGCCTTTGAATGATTATTTGTTTTTTCATCGTTTTCTGACGTCACCATTTTTTGGCATTAAAAAATATTTTCTTATTCCGTTTTAAGTCTTTTGATAATGAAGAATATGTTTCCGCGAGGAAAAAAGCAAATGTTGTTACTTAAAAATTTCGAAATTTCTTGACGTAACCTTAATGACTGTGTGAGTTGGACTATTTCTTTTCATAGCTTTCTTGAGTGCATTCGAATATATATTTCTATATATTCGAATGCACTCAATTATCTTCTCTATTATCTTCTTTAAAAAAATAATATAGCATGTGGACTGACTTATAATAATGCTAATTTCATTATTCAGCTTGATACCAGACTAGTTAATTGTTAACTGATAATGGTTATGAAAGTTTTGTATTAACTAAAAGAAACCCATTCCAATATTTTCAAATTTTAATATATAATCAAAATTTGCTCTTGCAAGTGGGGAAATAATAATTGGAATAATAGAGAGCCTAAAAATGAGTTAAGCCATAAAATGTTATCTTATTTATTATATATCCTAAGTTATAAATAGCTCTTGAAAGAATGTTTCATTTTTATTTAAAGGCCAATCACCTAATAGAATTATAAAGAAGATATTATATTATAAGCGGATTACAGTCAATTTCAGTTTACAGAATGTTACTAGTCAAAGACACAGTGGTGAATGACTTAAAATCTATTTCTAATCGTCTTAAGGCCTTAGACATTTTTTTATTTTACAGAATAGCGATTTTCCAAGATTAAAATTGAATTCTACTTTAATATAATATTTGCCTTTTAAATATTTCGAATCATATTCAGTACTTTTAAATTTCAAGTGGGGATATTTTCCATTCTGTTAATTTGATTTCAATTACATAAGTTGATAAGAAAAATGCCATAAGATAGAATTTTGTCATCTTTGTAATCATTTACAAATAAATTTGCTTTTATTTTTTCCGAGTTTTTTTCTTATTTTATTAAAATTATTTTCAATCTAAAAAATTCCTGATTTTTGTTAAATAGCAAAACATTTGATTGTATTATTCCTTTCAGTATCAGGAAATTACCGCTTTTCGATGATTCTATCTCACTAAGGGGTGATAAGCAAAAGGATGAATATATTTGGGAAATTTATCATCATTCTTTGACCTTCATTTCCACTCGTAAGATACTTTTTGTTTACTTCCCCCTCCCCCCGTAAGTATGTGAGTGTATCGTTTCTGACAAAATTATTTTATTTTAACTCAAAATTGCATGTTGATTGCTTATATGGCTATTTCAAGTAACAAAAAAAACTTTTAAGAGTGGCACGAAGATTATTTTATATATCATTAAATATGACCGAAATTATCTTTTGTTCTCCGTTTCAAAATCTTATCAAAATATCTAGTAACAAATTGAGAAAAAAGGGTTTTAATATATATATTTTTTATTACTATTTTGCAAAGGCATTCGTCAAATTTTTGGAACACAAATCTTTTATTAATTTATCATAATTTGATTTTTAAACCCTCTCACAGTAAATAAATATTGCTCTAAAATATTTTATTGGGAATTATTGTATTTTTTGATAATATAACGAGTTATCAGCACTTTTTACGCCTCCTAAATCCGTAAAAAAAATCCATGACTCCTTATTGTTAACTCTCCAGACTGAGTATCACGCGATTTACGCGGGTTGGCATTCAGTCCATTTTTTTATTGCATTCTGCGTTTTTCACAGTTTAGAGTGTTTATTTTTGCGATTACAGACTTTTATTATACAGTATTATTATCGAGTAATATATAGGTATCAGGTCACTTTCTTTGAAAAATATTCGAACTTATTTGAAACATCTAATTTAAATAGTGATTTTAAAGATTTACGTAGCCAAAGAGGGTTAAATGTAAATATCTCCTCTTTCATATTTTTTCTCATCTCTATTTTGTTTAAATAAAGGTATCCTTACGCATGCATAAAAACGCGGAGGGTTTTCGAATCCGAAAATAAACAATAAAGAATATTCTTGCCATTTTGATATCAGCAGTCATGGATACAGAAAAGGTATCAGAAAATAAAGAAGCTCCGTACTTTATTTAGGGATCAGAATGTATCAGGAGAGAAGAAATTAATTGATATTCTAGAAAAAATAAACAATATCTAATAATGAGCCAATTTGCAGCATCATATTGAGACAAAATTTGCTGTATTCATTGATCGGATATTGTGATATGTCTTGATGATCATGGTACTTAACCAATCTAGAGTAGCATATTTTCTTGTATTTCATTTCTTTTACAAATAATATATATAATTTGAAATTATTCTTATAATAATACTGAAAAATTGCAATACATTTCAGTTTACTTATTTTATTAATGATCAAAATAACTTAGAATAAAACGAAAATAGTTTTCTATCAAAATATAAGAGAAAATTCTTTGATTATTCCACTTTTAAAACTATACGAACATTTATCGGATCTAAATAGAATGCTCTATCACCATATAACATTTTAAAATTAGTCAACCTCGAAATCTTAAAACGCCTTCAAAAATAGAGAATATCTGATGTTCGAGGATGTTCAGAATTCTTCATGATAGCAGGAAGGCGAGAATTAAGATTGAATCCTAATGACCATAATTGATAACAGTACAGTATAAACTTTAGGTAATAATTCCGATATTGGAGTAAAGGTTATTCGATCCTACAACATTACTTTATCCCTAGGAAAGCGAGAATCGCCCAATGATTTGGAATTTTTATTTAGGAAAAATGTAAATTTAAGTAGATAAAGAAAGTCAGGACTTAAGGAAGTCATAAAGGAATTATTTCTGATATACCGTAAGTCCGCGGTAGCCTGGTGGTAAGGTCTCGGCTTCTGAACCGAAGAGTTTCAAATTCGTGACCTGATTCCACCGAAGAACCGCAGTGTAAACCGGTCTAGTGCGGGTTAAATCCGTCGGGGCCAAATATCCTCCAGCTAGTGTGGTGTGGAAATTTGAATAGAAAAATGTCAGTTCCGGTGTTGTCCTAGTTATCTTGAAGTTGTTCAAAATTACAAGGTCCGTCCCAAAATAGCCCAAGTGTTGTTTAAAAACGAGACGTTAATATAACTAAACCTGATCTGCCGAAGTGTTCAGAGTGGTTATAAGTGGTCATCGTTAAGGCAAGGAACATCATAAGATTTGCAACAAGGATTGAGCCATAATGGCTGTAAGTGGTCACAATATCCATCTCGATACAGTACTATATGGGAGAGGAGGTAACTCGAACCACAGTTATACTTTCAAGCGAAGAGAGAATTAATACTGAACCAGAAGCTTCTTTTTCCAAATATTTGGAGTGCTCACTCCCATGGAATGAAGTTCGGAAAATAAAAAGAATTTTGCGTTATTCATTTCCTTCCTGATTTACAAGCAATGTATTTCGTGTAAACATAATGCCTTCTCCTCGCTTAGCGTAGCTTTTAGAAGCAAAATTCGCAATTATAATATAGTAGCGAATTAGAAATTATGCAACTGTAGAAAATAAGTAGTTTTCAAATTGGGGGACATCCCCCACTTTTTTAAAATTTTTTAATGCAAAATGTCTATAAGATTTCTATTTAGAAAAGAGAAAAAAAAAGTCAAATTAGGTTGCCATTTTTTATTTTTTATTCCCGTTCATTTGAGCAGACGTCTTTTGAAAGGACTACATATATTGTTTTTGTAATGTCATACTTGTAAAAATGGAAAATATAAGAAAAAATAAATATTCAGTCTGCCTTTCAAAACATTATACCTTATTAATGTTTAAAGCTCGTCTTCGTCTGTTTTCATCGCATCGGTCTTTTTATTCTATATTTAAATAATATCATATTTACATTAGGAATGTCTGTGTACATTAGGAATGTCATATTTACATTAGGAATGTCCGTTTGGCTGTCAGTAACAACTTTCTTATCATTCGACGTACAGATGAAATTATCATTTTAAAGACATTAACATATTAAATCAAAAGTTGTTCTCTTTTATAGATATGAATATATTCTATTTAGTTTGTTATGTATCTCTGAATCGCAATACATTTTATCTTATGTAGAATTTCTTTTATGGAAATCACATTTATAAATATTTACTTTTGCTAAAAGCTGAAAGTCAAATATGTTTAAATATTTCTTATTTATTTTTAAGCCATTAAAAGCTTTTTAAAGCATGTTTCGGAAGTCAATTAAAAAAAATACTAAATACTTTGATTTTTGGAATCTTAAATGTAATAAGTTTTTTTGTTTTAAAATATATTTTTATTTTCTTTTTCACTGCTTTCCAAAATACATGCATTTTGTAATTTAAAATGCTTCCATTTCTTATTAGTGAACACAGGAATAACATTAAGCTTTCTTTCTCTCCCCCCCCCCCAAAAGCATCTCATTTATGCAAAGCGTAGTCTGGAAAAACTGGGTTTAATGCTTTTTTATTAAACGTAATGAAAGCAGTTTTTCTATTGAAGGTAATTTTAAAATTCATAATTAAGTTTATGAGCTTTGAAAAAATTTATTTCAACGCTTTCAAAATTGTTTTTATTCTTAAGATTTAATTCCCACTAATATAAAAATTTATTTCTTTTAGAATGGGAAAGATTAGGAGAAATTCTGGCATTCATTGTATTTTACTTATTCTTAAATGGATTTGAGAAATAAAATACCTTTGGAACTTTTGACATATCTTGCTTTGCTTAGTAATAAATTTTCTTTGTCCCGTTTTAATTAATATTAAAGTAAATGTAATTTCAATGAATCCATTATATCAGGAAAAGCTGTTTCTAAGAATAGAAATGATGATTATAAGAAAAATATAATTAATTCGTTGATATTATTGGCATTAATCTGCATAAATGCATTTTCGTATTTAAGAACTTTTAGCATTTCTTACTTGATAAAACAATTTTTGTCTGTATCGTCTTTTTTTAATTTTTAGTTTTCCTTTCCTGAGTTGTCCAGTCTGATCAGCCAGCAGTTAAACCTTTCTCCCGTTTTTTTCCTTTCTTTTTCTTTATTTCTTTTGTTTATTTATTTCTTTTTGCACTTTAAAATACTTGGGTCTAGTCTAGAAACTTTTGATATTGCATTTTTATTTTGATACAAAATTTCCAGCATAGAACAGTTTTTATTACCATGACTCTATTCTCTTATTTTTGGTGCTAGTGTGCCTGAATGGAATGTCACTGAATAGTGTTCCTTTGTTTTCGCACTCTTAAATAAAGAGAGAATTTGGTAAACTCGGATGGATTTAACTACACATTAAGATTATTTAAAAATTTATGAAAATTAAACAAGCTTTGCAAGGAAAATATGTAGAGTAACGGTATTCAATTTCGAATACATATGCTTCGCATTAAAAGTGGAAGTAAGAGTGAAATGGATTAAAGTCCAAAGAAAGTAATATTTTATATAATTTTAGCAGAATAAAAATGTGTTGAGCGATAGGTGTAATAGAAGCTTTAGAATAAGTTTAAACTTGTTTGCGACAAAAAATATTGCTGTAAATATTGTGTAATAGAAGCTTTAGAATAAGCTTAAACTTGTTTGCAACAAAAAATATTGCTGTAAATATTGTGAAATAGAAGCTTTAGAATAAGTTTAAACTTGTTTGCAACAAAAAATATTGCTGTAAATATTGTGTAATAGAAGCTTTAGAATAAGCTTAAACTTGTTTGCAACAAAAAATATTGCTGTAAATTAAATTTTAAATATATTTTGAAAAAATGCTTTAAAATTGTCTGAAAAAAATAAGTCAATTGAATTCATTATTAAAATCAAAATTATTTTTTAAAAATTTATATGCGAATTATTTTAACACAAGAATTATTTCAAATTTATTTAATACAGAAAATAAGCTAAAACAGTAAATCATATTAACCAAATTAATTATTGAATATAAAATAAATATCTTAAATATTAGTTAATTTTAAAGATTGAATGTAGACAGTTGGATTACAAATAGCTACAAGGTGGCATGTACAAATTTCACATCTTATGTTATTTGTTTTAAGAGAATTTCCTATGATTGA
>JAPMOR010092019.1:0-24546 GCA_026543865.1 Argiope aurantia
GTGTATGCTTGTATGTATATGTGTACTTATGTGTGTGAGTGTGTGCGCGCGCACTTGTATGTGTACTTGTGTGTGTGTATATGTGCATGCTTGTATGTGTGTGTGCATGCTTGTACGTGTGTGCATGCTCGTGTACTTGTGAGTGTTTGTGTGCATGCTTGTGTAATTGTGAGTGTGTGTGTGCATGCTTGTGAGTGTATGTGTACTTGTGTTTATGTGTAAATGTTGCGATTATCTTCAAAATTTTTGAAAAAAATATTTGTTCCTTCTTAAATTTTTATTTTATTTATTCCTTTATCGTAAAAAGGATTCTTTTAATTTATTTTGAACCCACTCATTTCAATTCAAAATTGCTTCTTTTCAAAATTCTTCAAAGCCAGTGGCATATTTTAGTGAAAACAATTTATTGATGAGTTTTGATATTAAATAACAAATACAGAAAATTCTTATAAATACATATTTTAATACCGTCCATTGCAGTTTAAAATTTACAGAATCAATTATAACAAAGTACACTCATACATAATTTTAAAAAGTCAAGCAACAAATACTCAAAATTCATATTAATTCATTCGTACAACTAAAACAACGCATCATTTAAAAAAAATAACTTTTTGTACCATTTTTAACTATAAACATTGTAAATCTAGACAAAAAAAAATCTATTTAATTTTTCGAAAAGAGAAGTCAAAATTAATATTTTTTTTAGTTTTATTAAGGACAGACAGCACTGGTATATATATATATATAAAAGAAAAATTGTAGAAATGAAATAGAAACTTATTGTGTGCAAAATGTATTCCTATGTTTATGGTTTTTATTTTATTTTTTCAGTATATCTTTCAAATTTATGGACAATATCTTGAAGGAAGTAAGAATATTACGTATCTTTGTTCTTTAAAAAGTATTATAAAGAATTCACCCTCTAAATGTTGCCCTGTCGTTATTCCTCAAACTATTTAGAAATAGATATATACTTATATTTAGGTTAAACACTTTGGAAATATAATATAAATGAAATAAGAAATAGGTTTTGCTTGAATCAATAAAGGCAATAGTGGCTAAAACTGATCGAGTTATAAAGCTTTGATTTTCCTTAATATAGACCAATCAATGGCGGCCTCGAGCAAACTTCAGTCATCCATTGGCTAATCTTCCTTGGAATAGCAATGAAATAGTCTAAAATAATTTAAAATAGTGATATTGAAAACTTCATATCCCGACCAATTTCGGTCACGGAAAGATGAAATCTTTTTCGTTTAAAATGTTACTGTGCCAAGAATATTTTATTGAATTTTACTAATAAGACCGGGGATTGTGTGCATATAAACATTTTAGATCATTTTTTCAATTGGAAGTATGCATTGAAAAAATACCGATTTAAAAATTAGCAGCAAGGGATTAATTAGATTGGATATCCTATATAATCGTGCATACAATTGCGAAATGCGGTGGAAAATATATGTAGATTTTTTTTTTTTTCATTTAAATTTTCAGGGTGTAGGCATTATTAATAGTGACTTTTTAAAGATTGTCTACTTTGTCATTTCGTATTTTTTTTAATCAATTTTGTGTTTATTATTATTATTTATTGTGTTATTTCTACTTTTTTTATCACATTTATATTATTTTATTATATTATTTTTATTACTTTATAATATTTTATCAATTGCTTAATAATTGTAACTTTTATTTTACTTTAACAGTTTTCACTGTTGTAATTGCTGCAACATTTGTTTTTTCAATTTAATTAATTTTTATACAAAAACGTTTTGGTTTGACCATACCCCATATTTTATAATTAAATATTTGGTTTTATATATAAACTTAAACTGGCTGAAATATAATATTCTTTAATCAATAGAGCATTTAACGAGACTTTAAACAAGAATTGCCTGAAAAAAAAGTTAGAATGCCTATAAAACTACAGTGGATTATCAATTATAAAAATCAAAATGACGAATTGTCTTACACCAAGATTGTCTTGCAGGAATTGAATGCCAAAATGTGTATGACATGATTTTATGGAGCCAAATGAATTCTAGGAAAGTTTTATAAATAGTGAATAAATAATCCAATGTTATTCATATGCAAATGACAAATTGTAGTAAAAAAAAAACAAATCTTTTTTATGATAATAATAATCCCTACTGATTTGAAGTGATTGCTGCACTCAAATGGCAAATTTTGGCAATTGGTGCTGAAGAAATGAATAAATAATTACATATGTTTAAAATGCATATATTTAAAAACAGTGCTGTGCTGCATCGAATTCCGGTTAGATTCATATATTCCGAAATAAAAGATTAGCAATTTTGTTTGAGCATATTTCTCATACTTTTCATATAAAATATGTTTGCCAGTACTGTCCTGATATAATTTTTAATCATTTTTGATATTAATTTAATTAAAATATAGCAAGAAAATTATGAATGACTAAAATTGTTCGTGAAATAAAACATAATGCCCTCGTTGACCAAGTATTACTCAATATCGAATGAGTGTGAAAATTCATATAACTTTTTACAGTACCTATTTACACAAAAACTGAATTCAGAAATGTTAAGGAGCATGACATTAAACAATCCCGAGACATTCAAAATCAACCTTATTTACAAAAGTCCATTTCGTATTCACCATTCTTTCTATGTTTGTAAAACAAGAAACACATATGAACAATCATATTAGTTTTCTGTTGCAGTTTCAAAACGTCTTCTGACAGCAAGCATTTTCAGCATTTTTTCTTGATCGCGCATTCAAAAGATCAAGACAGATTCAAACAATCAAATATTGGATCAAATAACCTTTAGCCAATGACACAATTAAACTTCATATCACACTTGTTGTAAAGTCTTGATGAGAGTCAAGAATCACGGAAATTTCTAAAATGGGTGAAAGTCTATGGTCTATCTCAGTTAGAAAAAGTCGACAGTAGTGGGGATAGCTGTTGGCGAGTTTTACTGTCACCACACTCTCGTTTCGGTCATGTGTGATGGAACATGATTGGGCATGAAGGAAGAAAATGATGTGTTGTCCGGTGGGCGCTGCCTCCCGTTTGGACCATAACTTCCGTCCGCCATAGTGCTCAGGACATTTTCAGGGCTGGATCTGGAACCCAGGCAGTCGGAGGGAGTACTGATGTAGGGTGCATCGGCTCCGAGGGTGGCGACACCTGTAGAAAGTAACCTGATATTATGATCTTATTTGAAGATTCGAAATTCTCCTATATCCAAAACTATACCGAGGAAATATGAATTATACAAGGTGGTCACAAAATGTTTCTCTAATTATAAATCATTATTGTTAACCAGTTAATTGTTCTTGACTAATATATTTGTCATGGAAAAATGTCGAACATTTTTGAGTTATGACGATTTTATTCGTCAGGAGTAATAAGTAGTGACAATTTGCAGTTTGAATTACAATTGTAATAAAAACTCAAACATATTCATAAATTGCAAGGTGTTTAAACTATTTTTAGGACAAGTAGAAATAAAAGAAAGAAAGAAAAAACCACATATAATATGATTTGGTTTTCTTTGTATATCTGTGTTGTATTGGCTATTCCAGAAGCAATTGGGCAATTATAAATTGTTTTTTAGTCTTCAGTAAGTGGCTATATACTGGTAATAAAAACTGGGATGAGGATCCTTTTGTATCGTTTTAACATGTTTTCAAGAGGTGGTATTTTTTAAGGTTCATATGAAAAGAAGGCATGCTAGTTTAAGCAAATAAATTAATGTAATTATTGAAATAAAAAATAAAACAAATCATTTCTTTACAAGATAATTTCATGTTACACATACTCTGTGTTTGACGAGTGTACTCTCAACATCGCTAAATTTTTTTGCGACACAATTTTAGAAGTGGTCGCAACAGTTAGTTGGTTAATAAAAGTATTATAAATTATTATGATGTTGTTTTGATGTATAATAAAAGACATTTACGGAATTTTTAATAGAACGATTTAGCCAGTAAATTCTAAACTTAACAGCATATGGCATACGATTGTTTTGATGTACAATAAAGATAATTATGTTTTTTAATAACACCGTTTAGCCAGTAAATTTTAAACTTGGTAACATATAGCATACGATTGTTTTGATCTACAGCAAAAACGTTTATAAACTTTTTAACAACAGCATTTGGTAAGCAAATTTTAAAGTAGGTAGTCAGTAAACTTGTAGAATGACAAGATGATGTTGTAAATACTTTGTCCTTATGCAATTCCAAAACTGGCATTGAACAATAATTACCAGTTTGAATTTTTGGAACCGAAAAACCTTTGTCCCTTCGTTGATGCTGTTTGATAACAATCGAATGTAAAATAATTATTTCTACATTAGTTGCGCTATCTATGGGACCCAAATAAATTTAGAAACCCGACTATTCTATAGTAAAGATTTTACATTCATTGGTTCTTTCTTAATAGTTTCTTACAATCAGGGAAGGTTTTTAAGATTGCCTTGGAGATAATATGTAGATAAATATTTATTTAGTGTATATATATAATCATTTTAATTTCACTCAAAATCTGTTCACACTATAGAATTTTTAACCTTAATAGTTTGCTTTAATTTCTTTGCCCCAAAAGCATTTCAGACAAATTTAACTATTCTATGCTTCAATTTTACATCCGTGTTTCCATCGACATGTTACATCGTGGAAACTAAATATTCATTTCAAATATATAAACATGTTTACACCAATGAAGCACTCTAGAAGTAAATATATTTTTGGACAATAAATATATATCTATTCAATTAAATTCATTAAAAAGATGCATAATTGTCTTTATCCTATGGAATTCCACTGTAAACCTAAGAGTTTCGTTACTAAACAATCTCCATTTCATTGCTTTTTATAAAAAAATAATGCAATAAATGTAATTGCAGATGTACTTTGTTTCAAGTAACCTACAGCTTAATACGTTATTATTATTAAAATATACATTTATTAAATATCATTAAAATATACGTTTATAAAAATACTATTAAAATATAAATTTTATTAAAGTATAAAAGTAAGTAAAGTATTTCTACATTATCAGATATATATTTTAATAAAAAAAATTAATTAGATCTAATCAATTCACTAACGTGTTAAAATCCTTTGAAATTTAGTTAGAAAAGATATTGTACTTAAGAAATATATAACTGTTTGAATCCTGATTAATATTTGAAAGATGGATTAATTGCTTCACTTCCTCTGGGCGACATACAACTTCCAAGTTGTCAAGAATAACCAATCACAGTTAAAATTTAAAAACTAATTGGTGCAGCAGACAATCTCTGTAAAAATGCGTTTGCTTACAATTCACATTTCATTAGGTTTCAAAATAATCCGGTTCAAACTTTTACTAAAACACGTGTAACATTTCTTTAAAAACTTTTTTAACATTAGAACTATTAAAGATTGAGATAGACAAAGATTCCATCAGAGATCGCTCGGTTACTGTGGCTGATCCGATAGTTATGGTATTAATTTAAATTTTGTTTTAGTTATTAGTCTTCGTATTTTTACAGTATTTTTATGAACTTTTCTGAATTGTATATTGAATTGAATATATACTGTATTTTTCATTTAATGATGCTATAATTTTTATATATTGTAATACCAGTATTCCGGCTTTCACACGTCTCAGACCATTTTGCTTGGTGGAGATATACCAAGGTAATAGATTTAATAGACCTTGGTAACAGATGGTAAAAGACCAAGATAAATAGATTAATAGACCTTCGTAATAGATGGTAATAGACCACGGTAATAGATTAATAGACCACGGTAATAGATTAATAGACTTTGGTAAAGGATAGTAATAGATCTTGTTACTAAATAGTAATAAACCAAGGTAATAGATTAATAGACCTTGGTAATAAATGGTAATAGACCTTCGTAAAAGATTAATAGACTTTGGTAAAAGATAGTAATAGACCTTGTTAGTAAATAGTAATAAGCCAAGGTAATAGATTAATAGGCCTTCGTAATAGATGGTAATGGACCTTTGTAAAAGATTAATAAAATTTGGTAAAAGATAGTAATAGACCTTGTTAGTAAATAGTAATAAACTAAGGTAATAGATTAATAGACCTTGGTAATAAATGGTAATAGATCAAGATAATAGATGGTTATAGACCAAAGTAATAGATTAATAGACCTTTGTAATAGATTTAAATAAATAAGATTAAATTTAAGATAATATACATTTTATTAAAATATACATAAATTAATTCTACTTTACAAAATGTTAAGATTATTTAAAATAAATAAAAAAAAATCTCTAAAACTCTTTTTAGTAGATTTAAAGAAAAACCAAAAAATATTTACAAAACTCAACCAACAGCTAAAAAAGTGCATATTTGCACTCTCTTTTAAGTTTTACTGTATTTGCAATCTATATATCAGAGGAATAATTTAGAACTGACCCTCAAATTTTCTATAATTCGAGCTCAGAAGTCACATCTCAATGAATTAAGTCGTCAATAGCACTTGTTCCCATGTCTTTTAGGAAATGATATCAGCATCTCAGTGCCCTCGCCACACACTGCAATAATGAAATCTCCCATCTCTCCAAATTGCCTGCTCTTCCATCAAACCCTCGTGAAGCTTCGAATCAAAATACCCTCATCCATTACAGCCTCATCCAAAAAGAAACGAGGCTTCATCCTGAAGTTATCGTTCCTCAGTGTATCACATTGTATTGTACCGTCTTGTGCGAGCCCCTCTTTATCAAAACTTGCAATTTTGTCCCCACCTTAACAATCGGTGCCCTCAACCTCAAGTCTCATCAGTCACTGCCCAGGCTACCTCCATTTCGCCAAATCGCTTTAATTTTCGATTCGAGGCGACATCGCCGTCCTTGCTTTTAATCACCTACTGTGGTTGTCGAATAGGGTGGGGCAGACCTTCTCGAAATTCGGAACATTTGGGAAGGATATGATAAGTTAATCTTGACATAATCCATCTGTGTGATTCGAGTATCGCGTGGATTAATTGTTCACTTTTTTCATTCATTTTGATACGTATTCCTGTTTAGTGTAAAATATCTTATTCTTTTCACTAAAATCACATGACAATATCAACAATTTAATGCTACAGTGCCTTTGTAGTAGCCTTTTGGCAACGCGTTTTTATTTTTATTTTTAAGCTTCACATGGCTGTTCCAAAGGGCGAGTGTTCGGAAATCCCATTTTCTGGTAAGTATTTGTAGAAAACCCCCGATGTATAGCAATAGGGGTACTAGAATTGAATTTAAATTGGAAACTTGGAAAATTACCAAAATGGATGTTATATGAATAGTTCTACCAATAAAAAAAAACAATTAAAATGTATATTTTTCTTTTTTGCATTGCAAAAATATATAGTGGCAAAAAGGTACCTTGATTTTTATTTCAGAATTGTTATAATATCATTTGTGTCGCTGTTTATTGTTTAATTTATAATGTAACTATTTGGCACATTTAATTTTTTTTAATTCCCGAAAAATTAATTAACAATAATTAAATTCTTTTTAATAATTACCCTGAATTAGAGTATGCACTTCAATATTTAGTATTTTTTCCCTAAAAAGAAAGTCATGCATTCTAAGGTTAAATATGCATACTTTTGCTTAAATTTTGCTATCGTGTCCGCGTAAAGTATTTTATAATGCTAATGGTAAAATCTTTGGTACTGATAAAAATATCAGTCAATGCCAGTGACTGATAAACTTTTTTCACTAGTCACTTTATTTTGATTGCAAAAATATTCAACAATATCCATATTCCGAAAAATAATTCTTGATTTACACGATTAAAAAATATAAAATTACTAAATGTGGTAAAACAAAAACCAATTTACATACAGATTATTTGTTAGATTTAGTTAACTAGTTTAAGGCAAAATGGATTTCTGAATTTCTTTTGGATTATTGCTTAGAATTTGTTGATTTGCTCTCTTGTTCTCGGATTTTTTTTTTCGAAATTAAAAAAAAAAAAAAAATCTTGCATTAAAAATTTAAAAAGTAATTTAGATTATTATTGCTTGACATTTTCTAACCTTAAAGAATAAAAATATTATTTTATAATCCCTTTTTACCAAATTGTGATTTCAATGATATGTGCTAAATTTCTAGTATATAAAATAAACCTACCATTATTTAAAGGATTGGCATGTTCCATAACATTGTTAGTCTGTGGACCAATGGGGACAGTCCCGGGAAAATCCGGCATTCCTGCATGGGGATGCGAGCCCGGGAAATAGTCATAAAACCCAGGATGAGTAGCATAATTGAAATCGTTTGGACTATTCGAGTCTGAAAAGAAGAAAAAAAAAAAACACTTCAATATAGAATGAAAGTATAATATGATGAATATAACATTTAACAAGAATCTTGCTATTAAAAGTTATTTCCAACGAATCGTCAACGAGTTAATGATATATTTTTTAGAATTATGTCTATTTGTGAAAACGATTACTGAAAAACGCTTCGAGATAATCATATAAAATTTTGTAGATGGTCTTTAGATTAACATTATCGATTTGTATCAAATTTTAAACAAAATCCATTCGATAGAAGTCTGTCAATCCAGATGTCCGATTGTAAGTTAACACGATAGTTACAAAATAAAGATAGTTAGATGCATGAAACTTGGTACACAGATTTAACATAAAAAGTGTAGATATCTCTCAAATTGGGAACTAAATCCGCAAAAGAGTTGACTGTTTGTCCGTATGTACTTGTGCAAACGAGATGATTAAAAAATACTATTACTTAATTATACGAAATTTGATATGTGATTTTGTCATTACAATTGTAGCTCTGTGGTGGTAGCTTCATAAGCCAGTTAACAGCCTCCGGATAAGTTAATATCCGTGATCACTTTTGTCTAGTGGTTATGTTACGCAGCTACGGACCCCAACGTCGCGGGTTCTGTTCTAGGCAATTCAATCTCCGTAGCTCTGTGCAAAATTTTAGTTTCAATAGTTGGAAAAAAAGCGCCCAAAATAGACCTTTTTTTTTTTTTTTTTTTTTTTTTGTATTTGCATATGAATTTACATCTCAACGATTAATCACTGAAGATCGCATTTTTATATGACCTTTCGTCATTATTGTTCACTAATGCAATTTTTCGCAAACAGTAATTAATACATAAATACATTAATTACAAAGTAGGCAAGAAAGATTCAGAAAGATCACTCCCGATTGTTTGTTCTTATCACTGCTATTTGGAATTTGTTCAATTGTTTTGTATAACTCTCTACGTGATGATATTTTCACCAATCATTTTTATATCAAATATCGAAACAAGCCTTAATATATTGAAGAAAAGCATTTTTGTATTTAAGCAGTATTTGTTAGTTGCATATAGAGTGATATGCTGTATTTTTAAGGGATAATAAGTTTGAAATTTTTTTTTCAAACTAGCCGCCATTGGCGATCAAACGGTTCGCCTTAATAAATGTGCCTTAAATAAAACTGTTTAATTGAACTAGTAATATACGTAATGTAAAAGATCATAGAAAATGTTTCCTTGCATTTACTTTTTCAAAAAATATCATGTCTCAAGTTTATTTCATTTCATACAGACACGTGCTGAAAAAATTACAATTATGGTTAGTTAATTTTTTTCTTTTAAATTTCAGCGTTTGTCAATACGAGATGGCAACACGTTGATAAAAGTTAATTTTTTCCCAATGACGTGCAACGTGCTCGTGCAGCTTAAATTTTATTTTATTTTGCTCGAAATAAATTGTTTAATAATATGATTAAATTATTTTCCAAAAATGCATTAAAAATAGGAATTTAATTTATTGGTTAAAACATTAGGATAATTTAAAAGAATATTTTTTGAACAATTTAGTGCAAAAATCAATTTTGAGCTGTGATATTTTCGGAAGTTACAGCGGAAAAACGCCAAAATTTCACTTAATTTTAAATTAATTAAAATTCTAATTAAAAATATGAAAAACAATCACTCTTAGGTGCACATTTTCGACCTCCAAGGTATATATGTGCCAAATTTGGTAGCTGTAAGCCGAATGGTCTGGTCTGCAGAGTTTACACACACACACACACACACACACACACACACACACACACACACACACACACACACACACACACACAGAGCTTTATTATAAGTATAGATATAGATATAGATTTGGATACGTATTTCAACAAAAACAACTTTAAATAAAAATAAGAAATAAAAATGGTTTTTTTTTTTTTTGCATTTTTTATTACTTTTTGCTTATTACGAAAATTCTGTCATACTGATAATTTTCATCAGAATTATACATTGTAGTTTAAACAGACACTTAATACTGTAAGTTTATTTTAGTTTTTTTTTCACATTTTTGCAATTTGAATTTATTTGATGTATATATAAATCAAATTTGTCATCTGAACTATTTTTGGAAAAATGAATCCACAAATTTACATTTCCTTGCACTCATTTGAGCTATTAAGCAAGAGAAATAACTTTAATATAAATAGTTTTCAAAAATATACTTTCATTAATGTTAAAAAGCACTTTTTATTTTATTTATTTTCCATTAATTTTAAATTCATCAAATAGATAATGAATTTTAAATCAATATTTTCACAAAAACCCAATAGAAGGCGCGACTTGTGTGAAATCAAAATTTTATGCTATCTTCAAACTTTTTTATAATATAATAAGAAACAATATGCATTTTGCCAGTAATACACACATGCATTATATATGTATATATATTACAATTTTAGCAATTACGTGGCCATAAAAAAATCGTTTGAAGTTTTAATTTCGATAAATTTTACATGGGTGACGTATTACGCACAAGGGGGAAACGATAAGACAATGCGTCAGTCTACATCGTGACACAAGCGCAAAAGAGATAGAAATTTGTTCCTTCAATTTTACTATGAGATTCCGATAGGGATTTCTTTGTCACTTGTCAACTTCGGCAACGGAATTTTAGGTATCTTAAAAATGAGAGTGGGTGTTAGGGATTTGTATCCCTTAGCTCGAAGCTTGAGAAAAAGCAATAGTCATCAATTTTCTGGATCGCGTGCTAGAAATAATTAAATAAAAAAGTGAAGATTGAATCAGGAAACAAGAGAACATTTAGAATGAAATTAACATGGGCTAATTTAAGACAAAATTTAGGAAATTGATTAGGATTTAAATTAAATTAAGATATATTATTACACATACACACACAGTACATATTTTACAGAAATTTAAATAATCGTTTAGGGGTTAATAGATCAAGCAAATGTGCAAAATTTCTGAACTCTGGCTCATTCAAGTGAGTGAAAGACCAATCACAAAATCGAAATGGTTTCAAGATCGAAAATATCACTCATACAACCATTCTATAATACATAACAAATCATGCTCTTAGAAATATCAGAATGAAGTTTGTAGGAAAGTTATGGCTATTTTCGTTGATATAAACAAGCGCTCTTTTTAAGATCTCTCGGACCACATTATAACTCATTTACAAAAAAATAACAAAAAAAAAAACTACGAACTTTTTTGTTACCTAAAAAAAGTCGTGATTGAAGTAAATTTTTTAAAAGACGCAGCTGTTTTTTTTAAATTATTTTCTTCTTTTGGTTACTTCTTTTTTATTTTTTTTTATTAAGATCTTAGATCTCATCACGCGTCTGTTTAAGAAATCATTTTTTACATCTGCCACTTCTGAAGCACGGGAGGAGGGAACTCTCACAAATTATTGTAGCCCGAAGGCTCATTTGAAGCGTCTACAGAAGCATCGTCCTCGAGAAGTGAGCGACGAACATGAATCATGTTGATTATGAAATCTCAAAATTTGATTAATTATCGACGTGGATAATTCTCAGAACAAGCATATAAGGAAAAAGTCCAAAAATATTAAATTGTTCCATTAATATTAAGTTCAACTATTTGAGTATCTTTTCAAAAAATATTTTAGTTTTAAACCTTGCACGTTTTTAGAGTTAAGTGTTATTTTGTCTACCTAATGTTAAGTAAATCAGATAAATGAATTTATTATTAATAAATTTAATCTGCTTATCTGTGTTAATTTAATTAATCTCCTTAAGTTTACATCATGATTTTCAATAGCTTATTATGGGGTTTATTTTTTACTTTCTCGTATGCAGAAAAGCATTGTATCCTATTGAAGAAAGCACTGAAATCATCAAAAAATTCAAATTCAAGATTTCAACAAATATCCACTTTTCAGACCTCTCTGAAAAATTTTTTGAAACTATGTTTGTTTGTTTATCAGTGAACATGATAATACAAAAATCCTTTGAATTAGACAGATTAAATTTGGTATATTTTCTTTACATTATCAATAAATTTCGATATATAGTCTTTACACCAGATCTGCTGATTTCTATCAAATTATGAAGGAAATCCATTTGTTAAAATTCTGTCTGTCTCACTATTTGAATACAAATGATCTCGATAACTATAAAACAAAGCGCTACATAAATGAAATTTGGTACATTGGTTTAGTATGTAAAATGTAGAATATTACCAAATTTTGAATTACATCTGTCAAAAGGTTGACCGTCTGTTGGTCTATACTTCCGTATGCATTGAAAACGCGATAATTCAAAATGAAATTATTAATTTAATGAAATTTATCATGTGATCTTGCAATTAAAATTGTTGTTATATACTAAATTTTTGTATTCAATTTGTCAAAAAAAGGTATGCAAAATACATATTCATTTTTTTTTTTTACTACATTACGAAGGAAAAAACACTAATGCGTGGGACTGAAAATAAAAATTTGGCGATTTAAAAAATTTGGCGAAAATAAAAATTCGCCTAGTTTCCGAGATCTTATCGAAAGTCCACAGTTTTTATGTGGGGAGAAGAGAAAATATCAACTTTAATAAAGAGTATGCTGACAAACTTAGGAGAGGTTGTGTTCACTTGTTTCAGTTGGCTATCTAAGAAAGAAATTTATAAATAGCTTTGGAAAAACTAAGCATTTAAATTATTATGTGTTAAATTGTATTAAAAGGGGTTTTTTTTTCAGTTTTCCTATAAAATTGATTAGAATTTTTTTAAACTTGAGATTTTGGTTATTAATTCTGTTGAAAGTGACCCACAATTAAATAATGTTATCTTAATTTGTCTTGATAATTTTTTATGTTAAAATGTTTATAAGGAGATTTAATTAAAATTGTCAAAAAAATATATGTTTAAGAAAGGGAAAAGGGGTCTGGAGTTTCTAAACTTTAATTTTCTTAAATCCACGACAGTTCTTAACAATGTACTAATGTTTATTACAGAAAAAGTTTTTTTTAAATTTTTTTTTTTATCAAACAGAAAAGTATGAGTTTTAATTCACACGTTTGAGTTTTTATCAACCTTTTTTTATTAAAAGTATGAGTTTTATCAACAAAAAAAGTAAAAAGTTTTTTTTATATAAAACAGTTCACTAATGATATATGTGCAACACATATGTCATTAGTGAACATATCAGAATACATGTATAGAACATAATGGCATAGGGAATAAATTTTCATCTCACTAAGCATAAAAATGTGACATGGCTTATCAAAATAAGCCGACTTCAAAAAAACCCTAAGAGACATAAAAAAAATTATTCAATCTCCTAACAACTTCATTATTTAAAATACAGTACACTTCCAAGTACCCGGCCTAGTGTGGCAGAAGGACTGGCCATATAGACCGGAGTTCTATGAATGCATTTGTTTGCTCTCCAATGCCAGAGGACAAAATTTTTATAGCACAGTTTTATAGGAAAGATTTTTTAACATAAATTCTGTAATGCCTAACTTATATGCAAGAAATATAAACAAAATATTAACGTAAATCGTAGGCCTAATTCTTATGAAAATTGGCTCAAACTGATTTCATTTTTCACTTATAAGTGATTACTCGGATATGAAAAGGTAATCCTAAGATAAGATATTTTTCAATTTTAATATATAGCTTTTAGGGTTTGAAAAAGTCTTTAATAAATGACTTAATAGACATCCTTAACAGAGAGGCCTTGCAGTCCTCATTTAATTACGATAAAAGAAAACTATGCTGGATTGTACGGAAGCCGGACAGTTGCGAACCGGATACTCGGAAGTGTACTATAATTATAATATATAAAGTTTATTTCCTAGAATAATTTTGATATATAAACAGAGAGGTTTTAATAGTTCCAATATCTTAAAATATATCGTGCCATATGTGTGACACTTTTCCAAAAATTTGATTTAGAGACACATAGAAACATGATTATTATCGGAATTTATATGCTATATATTAAAATTGAAAAATGTTAATCACTAATTATATACAAAAAAAATCAGGAAAAGCTGCTAACCGAGAGATGAGGTGAAATAATGTAACAATTATTCTATTGGATAACGTCTTTTCTAAGAATTTTATTCCCGCACGATTGTTCAACTACCAACTTAAAGGCAATGGACAACATCACTCGCATCCAAATTTCAAAAACCCGAACCATCACCTCATCCAAGTCAGCTTATCAAAGATCAAAACAATCAAAGTCGACCTCAGGCACAATAACCCGCCAAAAAAAGCACCAGAGAAAAGCCTCCGGGACGAGGAAAAGCTGTGAGCAACAGCAGCGAGCAACAGAAGATTCTTGGTGGAAGGAAATTAGTTTGTTGCCCTCCCCCCCCCTTGATGAATTGACTTCATCCAGATTGAAGAAAGGGCAGCGGGTGGGGGTGTCCATCCATCACAACAGTCTCCCGCTCCCTGTCTTACCTGCCGGAGATTCAGCCTCTTGATATCGGCCAGAAAGAAATGAGAAAAAGAAAAGGCCCCCGGTCGAAGTTCAGGAATGGAAGCTCTCTCTCTGGGATTCGAAAATGTGAGGTATTAGCATTCATTCTTGCGGAGGTCCACTAATGACCGTGCTTTGTCATCTTCTGGGGGGTTTCGGCCAATCCGTGAAGCGTTTTGTGGCGATCGACGTGGTTTGCGCCTGAAATCTGTAGAGTTTGATTGGTTAGCTGACTTAATTGAAATTAACGACACTGATTTTTAGCACTTTCATGTTTTATCTATTTCGACTGTATGTCTTTCAGTGTATTAATAAAAGTTTTTTTTTCACTTTCTCATGAATTTTTGAGAAATACTTGGACAATTAACACTTTCAGGTCGAAGATATTTCGATTCGTATGTCTCCCAGTGGACTAGCAAAAGGTTTTTGTACTTTACATAAACGTTTTTGAGAAGTACTTGGAAAATTAATACTCTCAGGTTTGAGCTATTTCGACTGTATATCTCTCTGTGGACTAGCAAGTGTTTTTATATGTTTCAAAATTTTTTGAGAAATATTTGGATAATTAACACTTTCAGGTCTGAGCTATTGCGATCATACGTCTTCCTGAGGACTAATGCGTCTTTGTATGTTTCAAAACATTTCTTTGTGACATACTTGGATAATTAGCACTTTGAGGTCTGAGCTATTTTGATTGTATTTCTAAAAGTGGAATAATAAGAGTTTTTGTACATTACAAAACCTTTTTTTTTAATGAAATACTTGGAAAATATTTCATTGGTCTCTTTATTTTTTATTTATTTATTTATTTTTACAAATTTCAAAATGTTTTTATTTATAATGCTGGAAATATGCTAAGTGCTGGAATAGGCTTAAATGTGCTAAGAATTTTTATTTAATGAAAAATTATTGATAAAGTCATATTTTAAAAAAGGAAAAACTCCACTAAAAAACGATTTTTTGGGCAATTTTTTTTAATAAACTTGAATGAAAACTTAATTATATTAAATTCTCTTAATTTGATGAACATGAAAATAGTTTACGAGACAACGAATCGTTAAACGCAGCAATAATTAAGGTTACCGAACGTTCGAAAGAATTTCGATTTGGACCTCTTGATACTTCCATAAATGAACATTTTTTGCTGTTATATATAATCTTTCGAATTGAAAGAATTATTGATACTATTAGAAAGAACCACGAATATATATAGTAAGAAATTTTATAACTCAGAGGGATGAAAATTTATCATGTGAGACCTTCAGATTTAGTAACCTTCAAGAAACGACATTCCAAGTGATACTTGGATTTAGACTTCAAAATGTCGAAGAATATATTGTGACACAATAATTATCTGCTTTAAATCTAACAATCTGAGGGGAATCTGAACTTTTAATAAAACACGGTAGCATGTTTTAAGACTGATTCATTTATCTTCATATAATTTAAAAAAATTATCTTTAATTATAATAACGTTAACATTGATACAACCAGCGGCAATGGTCTCCCAAAGCTTTCTCACTTACTCTTTAACAAGTTTGCCATGCCAGAAAGCGCCTTCATGGCAGTGGCGTACAATAGATACGAAATATTAATGTTTGGTGTGAATTTAGCATTTCCACTGAATCATTCGTTTTATCATTGGCGAATTATTTGGCGATAAATCCCTGGCATACGGTTAATAATATCTGAAAACTGAATTTGTGCTTTAGACTTGTTTTCCCCAACCGATTGAAAGACAAATTTGACACAAAACTGCACTTGTAGTCACAAATTCTCATACCAAATTTGATGTATTTAAGTCATTGCGTTTTTGAATTATTGCGTTTGTTTATTTCTGAAAGTACAGACCGACAGACAATCAGTCCGCAGATGTATTTAACTCAAAATTTGGCAGATATCTACATTATAGATTTTAAATAAGCGCATCGAATTTTATCAGTCTGTCTTACTTCGTTTTGTAATTATCGTGTGTTAACTTGTATTCGGACAGACGGACTTCCTCTGAATAGATCTTACTTAAATTTGATAAAAATCTGCAAATTTAGTGTAAAAATCATAAACCTAATACTTAAAGTTCTTTGTAACAGGCAGACAGAGAGACGGACGGACATTTTCCAAAGATTTGTTTTAACTCGCGAAAGTCTAAAACAGGAAGATCTGTCAAAATCTCGAGTTCGAATTTTTTGACGATTACTATACTTTCTCTATATTGCGCATATGAGAAAGTAAAAAGTGCGTTTAATATCGTTTCGGCAGCTCTAATAGTTACGCGTACAGGATTAGGAAACGATTTTCTATTATTCAAAAAATCATGCCCGGCAAAAATTCTACCGGACAAATTTTTTTTAGCAATGGAATGAAACATCCGACTTCTAAAGTGTTTTGTACAATTTTTAATCACCTATGTAGAATAACGCTATTTAGAGACATTTTACTAACTTATAAACCTTTATAAATACTGATTCTGGAATACTTCTAGTAAAGGTTTTCTAGAAAACAAATGATGTAAAATAATGAAATTTAATACAATAAAAATTTAATATAATAAAAATGAATGTTTCTTTGTAAACAACAACAACAACAACAAAAGCAGCTGAAGAATGGATTTAAATATTTTTCAAGACAAGAAGAGAAAAAAATTTCATTGAATCTTAAGGTTTAAACTATAAGAAAATAATACTAGCAATTTTATTCAAATTTGAAATTTAATAACCATGTCATAATACATAAAACAGCAAAAAAATACTATATAAAAATGTTGAGAATAGTTAAAATCTAATATCATGCAGTCCTTTACTTCCACTCATAATATGTAGAATTGCAATATTTATATAATCCCTTAAGCGTGTCAAAAAATCCAACTTTTTGTGCTTCATTTCTTGCAATGAAATCTCTTATTATATATATCTCGTATTTATTTGTATATTTACTTGTTATTGTACTAATTTTATATAAGCAATAAATAATATAATAATTCAAAAATAATCCAGCTCCGGCCTAAGATTCTTAATATCTTTGCATTACTTTACATTTTTTTTTCATTTCGATAATCTGATTCTTTTGCTAAATTTTCAGACAGCAGTTAAAATATTCAATTCATCAAAAATATTATTTAATACTTAGCAGCTTTGGCGTTCGCCTGATTCACCGGAATATCGGTTGTGTTTAGTTTCAATTAAATCTCTTATGCATGGCGTGAAATTCCTGATTCTTTCAAAAAAGTATTTTAAACCATTAAATTGTAAGGCATTATAGCCGTGCTATTTTAATAGTCTTATAAAGGCTCTGTTTATTTTGCACCTGAATCTTCTTAATGGAGTGAAGTCCTGTGACATCATAGTGGCATTAAAAATCTACCTGCATAATCTATTTCGAAATGCACGCTATTTTTTGCTACAATTTAATTTCACTTTCTGATTTCTTATGTTAAATCCGCCGATAGTAGTATAAAAAAATATTTCCACTTAATTTTTAATAATGGAAGAAAATCAAGCGATTAAATATTTAAATATTGAAAAAAGTTTAAATTTTGTAGCAAAAAGGAAATTTATTATTGAAAATAATGCCGAAAATCGTCTTTTAAAAAAAAACATCTAAAATTGAGGAAAAAACCTCATTAAAATTGAATTGGTATGAAAAAGATATCTTTTTAAATTTTAGAACGGTGCAAAAATAAGTTTTTTTTTTGTAATAGTATTTGAAATCATTATGAAGAGTCGGTAAAATCTTGGTTAATTTTCAATTGCTTAAGATTGTAAAAAATTCAGAAAAATACCACAGAGGGGTCACAATGCCAAGGTCTAAAAGCAAATTTGTACGGAATTTCGTACTTATAAGTCAAATAGACTGTACTGTAAGTACATTCTTCCTTATTATTACTAAATATTGTCATTTTCACCCAAGCAGTTTGGATATAAGAGTATATGGACATCAGACAGACAAAAATTACATTTATATTCCAAACATGAATTCGATTATTTTTTCATCATCATTTCTCACAAAACAATTTATTTATTCAACATTTACTTTTTCTTTTACAGTATTTATTTAAAGCACAATTAACTCAGAGCCAAACAGTAGTAAATGAAATAGATAAACATTTGTTAAAAAAATGTATTGAGTAAGAATGTTGAGCCATGTAGCTTCTGAGACTTGACGAAAAAAATAAAAATTATAATAATCTAATGAAGTAAAAAACTGCTTAGTTATTCTTCTTACAAAAAAGAAGGAAGGAAGGGAAAAATTTAATTAAATATTTTCAAACGATTTTCATTTCATTACAACAATGAAAATTATTGTTGCGAATTACTTATAAAAATTTAAATTAGGGAAAAGACTGAATGTTGATATTTATATGAATAAATAGTTTTTTTTTAAATTTTAGAATGATTTTAAATTTCTCCAAATCTACAAAATAAAAAAAATAATAAAAGAATCTGTTAATTTTTTGATAAATTTTCAAGAAAAAAAAAACCGGATTAAAATTTTGTAAAAACTGGCTAATAGTGTCTCATTTTCAGCCTCCGAATTTTTTTTTTTCCAAATATTCTAAATTTACCATTCGGACATGTACAATATTAACATAATACAAAAATGTATTTTTTTATTATTAATAAATATAATCTGTCTATTGTAAATATTATACTTACAGAAGGTTTTTTAAATCTTAAAATTTAATTTTAGCACTAAAATGGAAATTTTTTTAACATAACTAATAATTGTTAATTATCATAGTGTACAAATCTTGAAATAATAAAATAAATTAATGTGAAATACATTTCATTTAACTAAAATAAGCAAAATTAAATCCGTTGCTTAAAACTGAATTCATATTGTTATACTTTCTGACCAACTTCTGATAAAATTTGAATGATTTCGTTTGACTATCCATCTGTTTTATCTATTCAAAATTCACATTTTTTTTCTCTGGAATTCCAGCTGCATGCAAAACTCATATTTCTCTTTCCTTACGTTCAAAAATGTGGCAAAATCTGACAAGTGGTTTCCCTTTTACTATTCGGCGCTTTTGATGTTTTTACATAATTTTCAAGGCTGACTACAACCTGTTGGAATATTTTCAGAATAATGGTAAAATATTTTACTGAAACTTCTACAAGGAAAATAAATCCTTCTTACATAATTTTATTGAAATATTGCAAATTTCTTATAAGAAACATTTAAAATATATTAGCCGAATTTAGCTACCAGTTTATTCGCCCACTTTTTAAGCTGTTAAATATTAATGTAGAATGCATATTTTGTAATTATCTTGTTATTTGATTAGAATGAAAAAAAATCATGAATTAACTGAATAAATTATAATGCATGCAAATTAGAAAGTGTATATACTACGAAATAAAATACTACTTCAGAATTATTGTTCAAAGAAAGGATTTTTTTTAATAATTTTAATTTTAACATTAGCAAAAGCACACAAATGAATATGTTGATGGATGTTTGATTCCCATCATAATATTAAAAATTGTTTCAAATTTTGTGTTACATTAAAAAGAATTAAAAATTGAAAGAAAGAAAAGACCATAGAAAAAAAACATCTTAATATTAAGAAAAACGCCAAAATCCTTCAAGAATGTGAAGAAGCTAAAATGCGATTTTTTTCCCTAATAATAAAAAACTTCAACTAATGTTTTTTGAAGGCTACACAATTTATTCAAGTATGTTGGAAAATTAATGAATCGCCACAAGGACTTCATATTGGATGTTGTATACATTGATATTAATATGAATTTATAAAAATTGCGTTAATGCAAATAAACACAACCCATTAAATTTTTGGACAATGTGTCTCTACAAGCACTTTACAATGAATGCTATATAGATAGAAACGAACATGAAATTGAAAATATGAACTAACTACAAGGAATTGCATTTATATAGTTGACGATAAACACGGTCTATTAAAATGTGTTGGAGGGTTAATGCGTATCAATGTGAACGCCATATTGAGCGGAATGAATATCAAATTGAAAATATGAACGAATTACAAACCAGGGGGTGTAGTCTCCCAAAACTGTCTCGCATACGCTCTAATAAATTTATCATTCCAGAGAACGCCTTACATGGAATTGTTACGAAATATTAACCTTTGACGTGAATTTAGCTATTTTTGCTAAATCTAGTCATCTTTGGCAATTAATTCCCAGAATGCGTTAATAATATACAAAAAAATCAAATTCGTGTTTTAGATACGTTTTTCCCAACCGATTGAAACAAAAATTTGACACAAGACTACACTTGTAGTTACAAAATTACACACAAAGTTTGATAAATTTAAGTCATCGCTATTTGGGATTGTCATGTTTGTAAGTTTCTGAAAGTACAGACGAAGAGACGGTCAACCCTTTGTTTGATTTTAGTTCAAAATTTCACAAGTGTCTACACTACAGATGATAAATTTGTGCACCGAATCTTATACAACAAGCGCCTTTCATTTTGTTACCTTATATTCGAACAGAGGTACAGACAGATGTCCTCTGAATAGATGTTACTCGAAATTTGATAGAAATTAGCAAATTTAGTGTAAAAACTGTGTACCGAATTTCAACCTTCAAGCTCAAAGTATTTTTCAGCAATCTTGGTCACAGACAGACAGATGAACATTTTCCAAAAAGGTGTTTTATTTTTCTTTCTTAAATGAGAGAAGTCTAAAACGTAGAGAATTGTCAAACTATTGAGTTCGAATATTTTGACGATTACTGCTTTCTCTATACTACGTATACGAGAAAATAAAAGTTGTGTCAATATAACAGAAGATAACTACAGTGTTTTAAATGTATTAGATGGCTATTGTGCCTCCATAGAAGTTTCATGATGGATACTATGTATATCGGAATGGGCATTGAATTGAAAATATGAATTAAGTGCAAATAATTACGTAGATATAGCTAACGATTAACACATTGTATTAAAATGTATTGCATGGATAATTATGTCTCAATAAGAGTTTCACGATAGATACTGTATAATGGGAATGAGCATCAATTTTGAAAATATGGATACCAACTAATACAGTTAATGATGGACATGGAAAAAAAAAATTGTACTATATTTGGCCATTTAAACATCGAGCAGTATCCATACTTTTAGAATATGCCAAAACGAAGCTAAGGGACGACTGGATCTAAAAAAAGCAGAACTATAGAGCACCGAATGTCGGTTTGTGCGTTGTGTTTCTTTTGTGCGCACTGGGGCAGATGGCAAGCGATGTGGAGGGAAGAGGAGATTGACAGTTTCCTGATTCGCCTGTTATGACGAGGTTTTTCCCAAGCAACATGCCTGGTGCCATCCCTTTGTGCGAATGCAGATGTTGGGACGGAGCCCCAGCTTTTTGAGACACTGGCAGAATCGAAGGCTCATTAAAAGAGACAACCTTTCGAGCGTGTGTCGGTGGGAGTTAATTTATTGAATAAATATTTGGTAACTAAAATCGAAAGGATGAAAACTGTGAGGATTTCATTTGAGAGAGAAAATAAGAATTTGGAATAAATGACGAGTTTGTCCATTAGTTCGAATATTTAGGGTCGATATTGCTTCGTTCAGTGGCTGCGGGGTGGTCGGTCGTAAACAAGAAGTTCGATTATTTGCTGAATTAATTGAAATGTTAATTTGTGTATACATTTTCAGTAGTATTGAAGCTCCAATAAAGAATTAATTTCAGAAATGTTAAAACTGTTTTCGAAAATCATGTCTTATTAATTTATATATTAAATAAATTGACAAATTTAATAAAAACAACTTTTAAAAATACACTTTTATTAGTGTACAAAGAAAAGGTAGACATTTTTATTTCAATACATTTTCTATTTTTTAATTTATATTTCATACTAAAAATATGATGAATTACTTTTTTCCTTAATTTCTTGACCAGATGGCGTCAGTGGGATTCAACCAAATTTTAACTATGATAACCAATCAGAAAATAATTAAATTCCGAAAAATATTTTAATATCATTC
This sequence comes from Argiope aurantia, assembly GCA_026543865.1. Lineage (NCBI taxonomy): Eukaryota > Metazoa > Arthropoda > Arachnida > Araneae > Araneidae > Argiope > Argiope aurantia. Next base: position 22,720 of record JAPMOR010092019.1, read on the forward strand.
CCATTCCATGTTCACAAACATAAAGCCAATTAAGTTTAATAAAAATGTATAAAAGGAATTCAAATACATTGAGAATTTGTAGATAAGTTTGAATATCTGATCATATATATACCAAACTGCGGTTTTGATTAATTGTAATCTTTAGCATTCTAGAATTTGCATTGAGGGAATAATCATAATCAGAAGATTTATTTCGTACATTTTAAAAACTTTTTCTTTTTAAAACTATGCCTCATTAATTGATCTATTCAACAAAAATTTAATAAGGATGATAGCGCAATTTTATCATAATTTACACAGTTTTTCACATATGATTATAAAATCGTCACATTATACCTTTTATATAAATTCATATATGGGTATTTTATTTCATTTGGCATACAAATTCTCAAGGAATGTAATTCATATTCTGTAGTCAAATTGACTCATTAATAAAGATGAATAATTTAATAAGCTTCAATATCAATTTGAAATTTTTTTTTTCTTTTTGATGGATATTAACTTTGTTATACAAATATTTTTGGATAAAAATATCAATCGCAAAAGACTAATAATTTACAAATATATATCTAATAATTTAAATAAGCGCATAGAAATTACAAGCACTTATAGTGAAAAGTAATAATTCAATAAATTATTAGCATAGAAGTAGATCTGTCAGCTTCATCTAACTCTGATGGTCGAAAATTTTTTAAATATTATCATACTAAGATCTCAACGCTGAATTTTAAATCAATTACAATTAATTGTAAACTTTAATTTATGCTTCATATGCGAGAAAGCCATCGATTCGGGTTTTTAAAAAAAACTCCTCTAGGCAAGCTGGAGACATCCTTTATAGCCAAGGTACTATCTGGCAACATAAACTGTTGATGTTACAAACAATCAAAATTAGGGCTTTTAAATTACTTTTCAGCCCCTAACTTCTAAGATATTGCAGTTATGGAAAAACTTTAAAAACAAAAGCTGTTTGTCTTAATGAGGCATTCATTTGGCTAATTAGATTTATTTTTCTATCTTCACTATTAAGAAAGTTATAGCGAAATGAAAATTCCACACACACACACCTTCATTTCCACCCCCTTTGTGTTAGATGGGTCATTTACGTACTCGTCCGAGATTTTTGGTTTTCACATTTCTAAAAACAAACTCCTAGCCAGTTAAATCCAAACAAAATTACGCCAGTCATCCTGTTTACAAGATAACATGGACAAAGCGTTATATGCATTTATATGTACTTTATATATCTTGATATCGCATCCGTCAAAAGGACTTCGTATCTCAGAAAACATTTGTCAGACCTTTTTGAAATTTCCAGAGAATTTAGACAAAAAACCAGAGAAATTTATAACACAAAATTCAAGATTGTAATTTTCATCCATTTACTCAATTCAAAATATCATCCATTTTCTCCGATCAATATATATAACTTGGCCTCCAGAGTTTCACCAACTTATTTCCACTAGAAGTGCTTTTGAAAATTTCTGTAAATTTATTGTTGACATCTGTAATCCTTCATAACTGTTCAATTTTCTTCTTTTTCTTTTTGTAATGTGTTACATACTTACTTCTGTAAGCCCCGTGTGATACTTTATGGTGCAAGGGGGATTTATAAATGTTCTATAAAAAAAATGGAATTTGCTTTCTTCCAAGAAATTACACATGTTATATTATAAGGACGTTTTGCCAAAATAGGTTTTAACAGCAATTAATAAAAAATCTCATGGTTAAATGGACTCATATGAAAATTCACCTTATTATATAATGCAATAAAAAGTCACACACTCATTGTATTATAGATTTCATTTACATAGAAATTTCATGCTG
>JAPMOR010092039.1:0-20866 GCA_026543865.1 Argiope aurantia
AATCATAGTTTTCCTGTATATTTTATTTCCTCGCTGTTTCTCAACGCCTTTTCTAAATGTTTCCTTTCTCCCGTTTCATTATTTTTTCTTTAACTTTTTAGCACTACTCTTTTCTCGAATGATATTCGTAGTTGCAACCGTGTGTTTATGCAGAAGAGTTTGGCAATTTCGGAAACAGTATCAAACGAAGATCGATCTGAGCACTAAGAAGATTGTGATGCTTTTTAGTATCGATTTGAAAGGCGAAAAGATAAGTTTCCAAAATTGAGTCACAATAGTTCTTCTAGCTCTTTTTATTTTCCTTTACCCTTTTACCAAACTTTTTAAATTCATAAATTCTTTTTTGCGGGGCAGGCGTTGAGAAAACAAAAAAAGTTTCATTCAGGTCATAGCCAATTCAAACTTTTTGAAAATATACTATAGATATAGAGTTACTTTAGCAATGAAGATGAAACCATGATTTGATATCGTTGTATTATAACAAACAACATTTCCACACTGGCTCTTTCTACATTTCTTTTTCTTGAAGAATACACAAGTGCGAAAGTTTGTGGCAAAGATGCCTGTTTTATATACCACGAATGTAGACGTTTGTACATAATAAATATCATTTGTTATATGGTACTATCATTTGAATAGGATCGAAATCAGATTCTAAATCAAATCTGCCATAGATATGTTAATCTTCCCGCTTGTTTATCTGTGTATATGCAGATACGATGACTCAAATAATATGCAAAATCTATAGGAATTAGAGATGTTTCGTGACTATTTACTGCAATTTAGGGATTGGACATACTTTATTTCTGAAATAATAGACTCATATGCACTGTTTGTGAGATCTACATTCATTTCGTTCTGATAAACTAAAAATATAAATAAAATAATTAAAAATAATAAATATAAATAATATAGAAATAATTATAAATAATTTAAGTTTTGCCTATAATTTTAAAATTTGATAATTTAGCAAAATTGTGGGAAATAGTTCAGCAAGAGGATAAGTGATCCTTTATAAATGAGGTAATAAAGAAAATAAATAACTGAAATTAAATAATATGATTTTGTTTTATTTATCATAAAAGAGCATATAATGAAACACAAATTCGTATTAAGAACAAAGCAATTACTGCAATATAAAAATAAATTTATTACGTCACGAATGTTGGAATTATAAGCACTTACTACATTCGCCGATTAATAACTTAAGAAAGTAAATGAAGCAAAATGTCAAACAAAATCTTAATTCTGCTTTTGAAAAGAAAGCTAATTCATTAATGAAATGCCGTGGAAACATCTTTCCGTTTCGTCACTGTTTTGATATAGTTCGTCTGTTATTGATATAAAAGAAATCCGTGCTAAGCTGTTCATCATTATTTGGAAGGATCCAAAAGATCGTTTTGAAAGCGGAATAATCTCTTTTAATACACTCAGAGAAAAGACGATTTATGAAAGGCAGCGTACGAAGTGGAAAACATTTTAACGATTTAAATAGAAGCAAAATTCTTTTGTCCATTTCATAAAAGGACTGCATTGAAATTCCAGCTTTTGTACTTAAATGTGTGCCGCTACCTGAAAGCAGATAATCAAAAGCAATTTATATTTCTTTGAGTGAAATCAATTCATTGAAAAAAAAGAACTTCAAAACATCAATATAATTTGCATTATTGGATTCCTTGAAGAAACCGTTAATAAGAAAACCTCAAAAAATGTTTGGATCGAAAAGATTTCAACACTGTTATTGGAGAGAGATTTTTACTTTACTTCAGCGAAATTTTTAATTAGAAAATTCTTAATGTGTTTATCTATATTGATAAAAACAGTTATGTTTTCGAGTAGAAAGTAATAGATATTACAATATTACCCATGTTATCTATTTGAAAATTAACTATAAATGCATTAAATGATATGGTACAATTTAATGTAATAAAATAAATGGATTTGAAAGACGTTTTGAAGTTCAAATATATTTTTCTTTAAATCATAATAGCAAATTTGCTTTTATGTGAAGAGTTTTCTTTTAAATGAGCTTATGCATTGATGAATTCAAATCTTTCAATGAGCTTTTCTCTTCCTTTCAATATATTAAAATTCTTTTACACGTGTAAGAAATTTATATTTCGGCTATATTAAATTTTCATTATAAGTAATTTCTTCTATAAATGTTCACAAAATAAAAGGAATATTTGAAGAACATATTTATTGAAAGAATATTCATTAGTAGAATTTATAATAAAAATGTTTAAATGTTCATAATTTTTTATACCTAATAGTGTCATTTGATGTACATGACCCCAAAAATATCTTGAACAGCTTCTAACATACATTAAAATATAAGAGTAGAAATTAATATAGAAATCTGATAGAATTTAAAACTGTCAAATTAGTAAAAAACATATTTTTCTACTGTTGCTTTTTTACATTATACCGTATACCGTAATGACTAAACCGTATATGATAACCGTAATGACTAAAAAAAAATTCAAATCTCATGTTCGCAACCGAAACACAATTTTAAGATATAAAGCATTGTCAATATTGGATTGCTTGTCATTGAATACCAGAATTAGATTCCTTTCCATTGGAAATATTTTCATTTAAAATTTTAAACTTACTTCAATCAGGAATAATTTAAATCCATTTAAAATGTTAATGTTTCACGAGAATCGCATGTCAAGTTAAATAGAATTGAGAAAACTGATCAAAATTTCCATGGAATAAACAATTAGGTATTTATCCAGTTTTACTTTACATTAATTAATCAATTTCCTAATTTACGTCTCAGACTATGAATACAAACGAAGAAAAACCTGTGCATTATATCTGAAATTTACGTTCACCTACGAAAGAGGAGAGAAATCACGGAGAAAGCGAAATCTTGAGCTTCTGCGGCAGGGGTGAAGGAAGATGGAATAAGGGGCTGCGGTTTAGATTTCTAACCGCCATTATAGATTATAACAAATTTGAGCCGTCTAATTCAAAGCGTTTTTGAATTATCATGTTCAAAAACATACAAACTAACAGATAGAAATATTACAAAAAATGCGTTTTTCTGGCTTCTGAAACTCTGGAAGTGTGTTATTAAATGTGAAGATAGTTTAAAATATCGAGTTCAAATTTTTGACGATGTACTGTACTTCCTCTTTACATTTTATACTATAAAGTTAAAAAAGAGAAGAATGAAATGAACACTGAATTCCAGTGTCTCAATTTCTATATTTTAGAAATAAAAATAATTATATTCTGATCTTATTTGAGCCTTAAATATGTAAATTATCGCTTTAGAATTCAGCATATTTAATGAGTTAATAATCAATAAAACATGGTTTCAATGCTGTAGCTAAGCACTAGTGCAACAGGCTCACCAACAAGAAAATTATTTGCAAGAATGGAGCGGGGTTGAGAAGTTGAATTGCAGTGAAATCAGTATATGGGGCTATCGCGTTTATGTGTTTGTGGAGTTTATAAGAATTCAAACAATTAATTTATTTTATGCTGCAAAATTTCGAGGATATAATAAATACATACGTGACGTTTGTATTTATATAACCCTATCATTTTTTATGTTGTTTCTTTTGTTATTTCTATAGGAAATCTTGTATTTCCGTATTGGTACAGGGAGATTGTAATAAAAGTTGCGTTTTCCAAAGGCGTCAATAAGACGCTAGTCAGAATGACTTGATATTTCATCTGAGCATACGTAAAATATTTGATTTAAAAAAAAAATAGTTCAATAATTGACCAATAGATGGCGCATAAAATTCTAAAACAGATCGATTTAAGGAATGTGTTAATTTTAAAAAGCTATTAAAAAGTCGTGACATATGCGCCATATGTTACACGTGTAATAAAGTTCCCGTCATTCTGTGCATGTGAAGGTAATAATATATCTATGTCTGAAGATAGATTGACTTCAGTTAGTTGAAGTTAACTGAGGTGAAGTTATGATTGTATTACTGATCGGAATTTGTTTGCGAAGCGTATTTACCACACTATTGACTCTGCCACTATTGGATGGAAGAAATTCCGAACATTAAAGGATTTGAGAAGCGGCTTTGGTTCGATGACTGCATTCTATCTGAAAAATATGATTGATAAATTCGAAGATACAGGTTCACTTGACGTGAAATGTGGCTACAGTCGAAAGAACGAAAGGAATTGCTTCAACGTCAGTAGAAAAAGGGTTAAGGCTAATGACATCGAAGACTGGTACAGTAAAAGAACTCTGTTTGCAGTTACCTGAAGCAATGAAGACACTGTAGATGACTTTTCAAATTAGTGATCGAATTCAAAATGTTTCATATTGCATATTAACTACAGATTCATGTGCGGTCATTCAACCTGCAGTAAAATTCTAATCTGAATTGATAGAGTTAATTCATAGAGTAAGTATTAGTTATGCTTATATAATTAATGCCAGAAAAGTGCCATTAAAATAAACCTTGTTAAAACTCATGTATTTGCAATGCATTTGTTTCATTATATTGCCATACATAAGGAATAAAAAGACTTAAATGCAGATTCTAGCACATCTTACAGGAATACCTAGTATCTGCATTGCTTAGTTTAAACAGGTAATAGGTGTTTTCCTTGAAACAACGATTTTTTTGAAATTCAGCGTGATTAACAGTGGATAAATCTTTTTTTATCTGTTTCTTATACCCCACATCAGTAGTTTTATTTCTAATTTAGTATTTACTATGAAGATTAAAGCTTTATTTCTCATAAATTATTGAAATAGTAAATAATCATATAAGAAACATTCCGATAAAATATTAAATCCTTGATTAATTTTATTATGTCCTGTTATTTCATGTTTTGCACCTGATACTTACAAAGAAGTGTAAGATTTGAAAGTTTATGATAAATTTATCTCTAATTAACTGTGAATATTTCGTCTAATGATAATAAATGCGTAATAAGAGTAGTTACTGTATCTTGTCAATAATGTTGTCAGTTTCACCCTGGATAAAATTAAATCGATTATTCATTTCCTTTTGATAAATTATTCTCATTTTTTAACTTGCTCCACCATTTTTCATATACTATGTAACTTCTATCATAAAAAAATTATAAAGCTGAAATTTCAATTGTCAAAATGCTTTGAGGATAAAAGATATATGATGGTTTGAAACAGTAGACAAAAGACTGTTTTCTTAGCTTGTATTTATAATGGAAAATACATATTAACACTAAATTATGATACAAAATAATTTCTTTTAGAGCCTGACATTATTCAAAATAAATTTAAATTGTTCTATCATGCCTTCAAGAAACATTTCTTAAAGATAGCGAAAAGAAAAATAATCAATTTCTTAATTATCTATAGCTGATTGTAAATAACGATATCATGAATTGCAGGTAAGAACTTACTGTCATCAAAAAGTCCTAAGAATATATTACCAATTCTTCTTCTGCCATACTTTACGAATAAATAAAAAATGAACATTTTGAAATAGAAACAATAATTAGAAAATAAGATAATTCAGTTATAAAAAGGAAACGACTGGAAGTGTATAAGAAATAAATTCTCAAATATCAAGATAAGAAAATGGCACTTTCCCTTTCACCTGAAACCTTTCACTCATGGTCCAAAGTAACAATTGAAGAGGTAACAATATGCAAAAAAGTAGAGACAGTTGTACGCAAATCCCACGGCAGCGAAAATGAAACCCAAATTGACAATTCTACAAAAGATGGGGATTCTCAGAAAGTGAACTCCAAATCAAGCTTCTAGACAAAGGCATAAATAGCATTGTTTCTGAAATTCTGACCAAATCTTACTTTCCTACAAAATTCTATAGTTTTCTTTCACTTCTGAAGCGATATTTTTTAATAATACATTCATAAGGAAGTATATTTTTATATTAAATTACATTAGTGTTGAAGTTCTTGTTCATTTTGAACGCGGCATCACATCAAGACTGCTCAAAGCACTAAGATGATTTGTAATTCCTTCTTTTGTTTTATTACTATCCTTCTTCTTTCGTGAGTTTTAAGATGGGAGAAATTCCATTAAAATTTGCATGTAAAATTTTTTTTACGATAGCACAAAATGCGCAAATAGATGATGATCTATTATAATATAAAATATTCATAGATGAAAATTTTTCTTCCACAGTTGCGAATCTTTTCGAATGCATTTTTTCCCTCTCTAGGCGAGTATGCGAAGATAACATTATTTGGCACAATATAACTAGTATTATTTTTTCCTTTCCTTTCTTTATTTTACAATAATACCGCCTTGTCAATATTTTTTAAAATATATTTTACTTAAAATTTTTTTTAATGTTTATGCTAATTTTAATAATAAATAAATAAATTTTATAATAATATAATTTTTATGGTATTTTTTTTAAACAAAGAAGTAATATAACAGTTTTTAAAAGGAAATCGAATAAATCCAATAAAATGAGTGTCTTAAATGAAAAAGAAATTGCCAAACAAAAAAGAAAAACTAGCTCAATAAATAATTTAGCATTGCAGTATTTAAATAAATTAAATAATTTAACTATTAATTGACCAAACATTGTCAGAAACAGACCCACTGATATGTTTACAGGCAAATGATTTTACCAGAAATAATTAGTGATAGGACTTTTGTATAACTATGTGGGAAAAGAAATAAATGACATTCCAGGAATTTGCCTGGAATATCCTGACATTTGCATACTTCTGTGATGAGAAAAAGAAACAATCTTAGGAAAGCTTTAAAAAAACGAGGAGTAATGAGGCATGTAATGAATAAATAAGACAAAAATGTAGTAAGTAAAGTTTACTTGTTACAATTGTTTTTATTTGTTGTAATTAGAAGATTGCATGTGCTTCTTACAACAGGATCGTATATTTTTTTAAATCTAATTTTACATGAAATCTGTGTGCGGGAAGTTTCTGAATACGTCAACATGACACCATAATAATACAGAGATGTAATGTCATAATTTGGACAAAATCCATCATCGATTTTATCGAGCGCCTCTCTATCTCTGCGTGTGTCTGCGGACGTTGTAAATCAAACACACCTTACTTATGAAACATCCGTTTTAATACATGATATATTTACACCAAAGTAAGTATATCACCAGTTCTAATTTTAAAACAAAATTCGTCAACCGGATAATAAATTATCTTAAAATGCATTATATATTGCTAGGCACTCAGTGCGCCCTATTGTAAAAACACAAGGAAAAGTGAAAGGAGATCACTCCTGTAAATTATTCGTAGAAACAAGCCTTTCAGTTCCATTTGAAGCACAATAACGTGAAAGTATTCTGAGAAGGCATCGCATTCTTAAATTCCTCTCTTCCATATGAAATAGTTTTGGTTGAAATTATAAAAATAGTTTAAAATTTAATATACAATAATGGCAATAGTTCGACGCTGCCATTTTGCAAATGCAGGATCATGTTTTTAAAATTATTTACAGTCATATATGCATAATATTTGGATGAATTAATTCTAAGAAATAAAAAAACTACTGATCAACAGATATTACAGCCAGTATTCTGAATAGCATGCTGGAAGAAGACTACCAATTCATCCCTTAGTATAGTTTTAATCCTCTTCTTTTACTCTCAAAATAGCACACGCAGAATTCATTTCAAAAATCGTTGAAATGAATCAAGCCTATTCGTGAGAGTTAAAATATTTTTACTATTTTAGAGATTGAATTAAATCCAAAATCACTCATTTTATGCGCTTAACAAGCTGGATAATCAGCCTTCAAACATGTTAGATTAAAATATATAAAGGTTCGGAGTGCTTATAAATTTAAAAAAAATGGATGAATGCCAGTCATAAATTGTTGATTGTTTTGAAATCTTCATTCTGAAATAATAAAAAAATCTTCAAAGATTTTACTTTTGATAAAGATTTTAAGAGTTTATCAAAATTTCATACGATGTGTTTCCAATGAATTACATAGGAAAAAAATGAATTTTTTCAAATATCAGTATTTAAATCATTGAAAATAAGAGTAAAATGCATAGCGTAAACCAGGAAAATCCACAATTTGAAGAAATTAAAATGTTGTTCGTTCCCTACTCAATTCTAGAATCAAACAATGTAGATACAATTGATTTTATTGCACAGAGGATACATTTAAAGGTGACCTTTTTGAATGTTTTAACACTTAAACCTACAATAGTACAATGCACAGCATACAATAATATGTTTATAAGTTTCAATAAATACTTATGTTTTCAACGTGTTGGACAAATGTCTCTGATAATTAACTCAAAATATAGGTATTTTTTCCAAGCAATCTCAATCAAAAACAAATTAATAGTATATTCTTTGGTAGATATATCCAATGCCATATTAGGACAAAAACCCAAACTTAGGAACAACTCAAAATTCTTGGAAATTACAAGAAATTTAGTCCAAATTCACAGATTTTTGTGAAATGTTTACACAAAGCATAAAAATGCATAACTTTACAATGATTCATCACTGCATTCTCATTTTGATTCATTCATTCGACACTTTAATAAATTAAATGTATACCACATTTACTGCCATTATTATTCATAAGTATGATTTGCATACCTTTATTGTCAGAACTTACAACATCAAAGGAAATCGGGATATCTTAATGACTTAAATTAATATACGTTTTCCACAATCTCAAAGTATAGAACCTCGAGTTGAAAATATTTCAAAATAAAAACTACAATATGCTAAAAATGTTAAAAAATATAAAAAAAATATTAAAATTAAAAAATGTAAAAGAATTTAAAATATTCTAAGTAAAAATAACAATAAAATCAGATTTACAGTTTTTTTTTTTTTTTTTTTAGAATTCCGTTTTTAGCTAGTACGCTATATTAAAAAATTATTTTATTTATAATTGCCAATGACATAAAAAGAAACAATTTTGAGAATGTGAAAGAACATGCTTTCAGATAAAACATTAAACGAATTTGTAATTTTCAAACGATATTACAATTTTATAATACAAAAGGATCTTTAAGTTATTTAAAGAAACCATTCCTTCAAATGTAAGTAAAAGCTATTTGTCTTGCTCAAATCAGCATAAAACACAATTTTAGAATCAAATTTACTTTTGAATTTTATGTTGAATTTCACTTTACAATATAATGTGACATAATTCCAACAGAAATCTGGGCAAAAACGGACAACTTTGCCAATTTATAATATTGTTCTTTTTATTTTTATATGTATTTTCAAATTGTCAATTTTCTGTATTTGTGACATATTTATTTCAGAAGACAAGATCCACATGGGAAACCAAAAATATCAAAATTATGATGATGCTGCGTGGTAATTTGTTATCTCTATTGTGTTCAACTGGAAAGTTATAGTATCCCTTGTAAAATCATTGAGATTAAAAGAGATTCCATTCGAAAAACATAAAGACGCCAGACTATAGAATAATGATGAGGACATTGAAATTTTCCCTTTGTCCTTATTTATGCAAGCTAGAAAATGATCGATGATTTGCTGCTCGTCCTGCATGACATTTTTCAGATTCTTTACGAAAGCAGCCCTTAATTTGACAGTTGATGGGAAAAGACCAATTCCTTCCCTTTGCTACTGGACAGATGAAAATGGGGATGTGGGCTAGGGGTGTTTGCATATGGAAGAACTGCGAGTGGAATAACTATAACGGCAGTGTTGAATCTGGCAATGCATTTCCTTTACATAATTTATTGGAGTAACATGTTGTAAAACCAATATTACTGAAAATCTTCAAAGTTTGACAGTTACAGTATACCTTGTAGAATCTTTGAGATTCAAAATACATAAAGACTCCAGACTATAGAGACCATGACCGTGAGATTGATGGTACGGGTCTTCAAACTATATCTTGAGACGTATGTTATAGTAAAATTCTTGAGGAACAAACGTTTCAAGCATTTCATTGATAATCTCTCTCATTTGTCAGTAGACAAAAAGTCTAAAGTATATTTTTGTACGAAAGAAAAAGAAGGATGCAACTTTACTGAATGTGCAAAATATCGTGCACATAATGGACTCCTTGTAAAGTGAATATAAAAAATTTACATCTTCAGAAAAAACTGTAATTTTTTTAATATTTAAAATTAGTAAATTTTGAACCTTTGAATTTTCAAGTTTCGAATATTTCTGCACATCGTTCTTTACAATAAAGAATTAAAACCAATATGTAAATAATTTTTATAATTTTAAAATATTTTTTTTTTATGTTTTAGGAATTTTGACTTCTTATCATACAGTTGGTAATATTGTTCCTTTTCCAAGATAATTTTCCAACATTATTTTTTTAATTGCCGCGATTCCCTAGTATGTGAAAAACCGTAGAGACAAATGAGTTATGAAGGTTCTAATTTAGTTTCATATTTTGGAAAGAAATAATTTCCTATAAAGGAAAAAAAAATTTTCCCAATTTACACTAGTGAAATCATTTTATATCTTATTTTAATTGAATAATTTTCAAGAAGGGGACTCAAAATAAATGTTATTTTCGCCTGTACATATATATATAAACCAGATGTTGAATTTGTTCAGTGATTAAACATTTTTATTAATTTCCTTTTAGTAAGCACATTAGATTCTAAATATATAAAATAAAAAAAATTGGCAAAATTCTTGTTGATACAAGAAAAAACGGAAAAAAGAAGAAATCAAACATAATTTCAAGTTCTAAAAAGCTAGAAAACATGATAGAGAAAATGAGAATTAGGAGATTACTTAAATGCGGTTTTTCATTAATTAAGTTTATTGAAAAAAGGCAAAAGGAACGAAATGTGAACTGAAATTAACAAACAATACCATTAAGAGAAAAAAAGAACTTAAAAGCTTAGAACTCTTAAAAAAATAATGTACATAGATAAATGACATAAAAAATTAAGCGAACTGGCAGTAAAAATTAATTCCCCTCTTGAGATTAATGGAATTATTTGATTAATGAAATTCCGAGGAAATATCCATTTGTTTTTCCATTGTTTTAAACAATTATATTTCATCTTTTATTGATATAAAAGAGCTTCATATGTATGATTTTCGACATTATTTGGTTACGTCCAAAAATGTTTTGAAAACAAAAAGGGAAAAAATCCATTTTAATTTTCTCTTTGAATAGATGAGTTAATGAAAGAGAGAATGTAAACAGAAAAAGAGTTCAATTGCGTTAAGGGCAGAAAAATTTTATTTAGCTTTATCTTTTAAAGAATAAAACAATTTTTACTGTTTGAAAGCTTTATGTCGCAAACTGATGGTATTTACACAAAAACAATTTGTTTTGCTGTAAATAATCCATTTCTTGAAGAGCATTCGTTTCAATGTAATTTCGTTTCTTTAATACATTCTAAAACCATTTAATATGGGGAGTTCAAAAATTTGTTAAATTTAAAGGATTTTTAATGCAGTTATTATAGGAAGATTTATTACTTTTTGACAGGGGTCATTTTAATCAGAAGAAGTGGTGTGTGTTTGTTTCTCCATAGAAATTGTTCCCGTTGTTTATTAGCCTGTCCACACTTTCCAAGCTTATTCTTCGAAATTTCGAAGGAATACACTTCGAATAAATTAATCTATTTTAATCCAATGACATTAGGAAGTTGAAAGATGTTTTGAATGTCAAATAATATTTCTTTGTCTCTGAAGATACTTTGTAAGATACTTTGTTTATAATGTGTTTAATGAGTTTAGATTTATATAAATATTTTGATGGTGAAAATGAAGATCTTTCATTTTATATATCTTTTAATGTGAATTTTGATTAATTTATAATTTAGCTTATGAGAGTTACTTTAAAAGTTTTATTAATGGATTTAAATTTTGAAATATTAAAAGTTTTTTCGTTATTCGCTTACTTTTCCTGGATTTTCGGTTAAAGAGAAAAAAAAAGAATTATTTCTGGAATTTTAGAGAATGCGCAGCATTTATTAAAATGACGTATATTCAGTCTTAACAATACATAAATAATTAATCGATTGCACAAACTTAGAAACTGCGCAAGCCTCACAATTCAAATCAGTAAATGTAAATGCAGAAACTTCTCAACTCTTAGTAATTTTATTTAATTTTTAGTAAATAGATTGAAATCCACAAAACTACATTGCATTTAAGATATTAAATTGAAATTTTACGTGACAAATAACTGACAATTAATATAATATTGTATAATGAGTAGCAATGTTTAAGGATAATCAAAAAGAAAATGAATTTAATATTAATGAATATTTAAACACAATGATAAATGATGCTAAATAATATCGAGTAACAGATGCATTCAGACGTGAACACCTAAACTAAAAGCTTTGATGCACGAAACAGAATACTTCTGAAAAAGAAATTGTGATCTAGAAACTGTGATTTATTGTTGCCATACTGTTGCAACACTTTCAATTGTAACTTTGTTTCATTTTACTGCGTTGAAATAATTCTAAATATTAATCGAACCTAATTACAAAAAGGAATACTGTAATATGCTACAGAATACTTGACTAAGTTTGAGCATTTTAAAGTCATTTATATATGGTTGAAATAAAATAAAGAATAAGGATAGTTTAATAAAAATGTTCATTTGCAGTACGAATGCACTTGGGAGTATTTGATAGCTGGAAAAAACCTAATTCATGTATTAATATAAATTTCTTTGCAGCCTCCGGAATGTGAATTCGTTGATTTTTATGATAAAATTTCGATACAAATACCCTCAATAAATATTTCGCCTACTTCAAATCCTTCTTTCTTTTTCAAACAGCTTGACGACGTGATTTTAAGGAGAAAGATTACTATTCGACCAGAAAAAAAAAAATTAGTAACTTTTCTTCGTACATTTTCGTTGCAGTTTTGATTTCAATGAAAAACTGTTTTCTTTTCTTGTTCTTCATGAATTCAATAAAATGCTAATGTAGAATTCAAATTTAATGAAGTATAGCGGTGCGTGAGTTTGAGGTCTTGCTGTGTTTCAGGTAACAACTAACTGCAGAATGAAACATAGGCATATCTAATATGCCGAAAGACTCCCGTAACGCGATCATCGGCAGTCAGCATAGAAATTATTCTTACGCTCATAGCAAATATGGCTTCCAATATTTCAAAAAGTCATTTTTTCTCCTTTGGTTTAGAGCTTCACTTAAAGAGGCAAATACTTAGTGATCGTAAAATGCTAGCATAATTCAGAAGAAAAAATGTAGATTATATGCATATTTAGTAAACTGAATTCGCGAGGAGCATCTTAAAAGATAATGCAGACATAAAGTATATTTTTACTTCTGTTCATATTTTAAAGGTTTAAAAATGGGATTTTTTATTCGTAGAGATTATATAAGAGACCTGAGATACTTATTTTCTTTAATAAGAAAATACATAAAATAATTGAAGCTAAATATAGAAATACCGAAATACAAATAAATAATTAAATAAAATAACTAACTAATCAATAACTAATAGAATATCTAAAATAATGGCATCAGTAATAATGTGTATCTGTATTGTTGCTGATCAATTAAACAAAAATTATACTATATCCATTTTTCTTTTTTTTCCTATATTGCATTTTTTAATAAGAATTGCAGACATTTAAATTATCTATGAATATGAGGATGGGCTTATATATTATTCCATCTACAGAGAGGAAATCTGATAAAATTCATCAAGATGAATTTTATCATCTTCTTTACAATATCGGGTGATGTTAAACAAATATCTAACTTCAAGGTTCTTGCAGATCTGTAACGTCGGAAATTAGTCAGTAACCTATGGAAAACTCCTCGTGAAAGTACATAACACTTCAATACTGTTTAGTCTAATTTGAGGGGATTAGATCATTATTGTTGATATATCTGTCTATCTAAGTGGCACGGTGAATGCATTGAGTCTAAGGAATGGCACCTTGTGATCTCATAAATGAATTACTTGCATAACTAAATACTAATTTATTTTTAATCTCCTGAACACACGAATTTACTTACTTCCAAATTAGATGACACTTTCTATCTGATACATTTATTACTATTCAAATTTCTGAATTAATATAAAGACCGTTAGAAATATTGAAGGATTTATAAGTGAATTTAGCATTAAAATTAATACTTTAACTTAATTGAAGATTGAAAATTAAAAATTATTTAATTCGATGAGCCAGTCACACTCGTCATTGTATGCTAAGGGGTTAAGGAAGATAATGTTTGAACTCAGATAGTTTACGTTGTAAGTAAATACTTGAAAAAGGAAATGCTGCATTCTATAAAAGGTCATCACTATCAACTCCACCTCCATTGAACATGTATATCCCAAGAAGTTGAGACGGCGAGATGTATGTCAGTTTCTGCATGTGCCTCGAGATGACTTGAGTTCTTCTTTTAGAGTCAAGTGAAAGTTTTCTCCTTACTCGTGTTCGGATGCCCAAATCGGTGTACACGATATTTTGTTTTTCATGAATCAAAGTTGTTGGCTCTTTACTACCAGCGGACGCAATGGCATTCTTTATTGACAAACCAACATCATTTAAAATTTATGTATTAACTATTTTGCTTTTAGTAATTAATTATTAATTATAAAATGCCATTAACTAGTTTCCTTTATTAATTAACTGTTAATTAATGTCATTAACTAACATTAATAACATTAACTAATTTCCTTTATTACCTGTTAATGTCATTAACTGTAATATCAATAATTAGTTTATTATTGTTAATTAACTTTTAATTAATTAATGTCATTAACTATATGTTTTTCGAAACTAATATATTTTATTCTGCCCCACAAAGTATGAAAGTTTCTGAAACAGTACATTAATTGTTTCTAAATTTTCCAATTTCTATAATTTTCTGCTAAGGCTTTAGGAGATCTACATAATTCTATTTAAAATATGTTACTTTTATTAACCTTCTAAACATTCACTTATTTTGATTTAATAAATCAGAGATCTGAATAATCTGCTTTTAAAGTAATCAGATATTTCCTACAGTTTTGAGAAATAGGATTTGAACTAAAATGGTTTTTTTCTAGTGATTTGAATGAGTTATTGTTCATGCAAAATGAAGAACAATTTCTAGGATATCTTAATTGTCTTTTCATGTTAAAATAATTAAAGAGTCGTTATTACTGAAGATTCATTTTTATTTAAAATATATATTTCGTCTTGTTAAGCAAATGGTTTCAAAACAGATCCTCCGAAATGCTTCAATTCTGTCTGGACTTGATCTAAAAATATATTGCGCAGACATTAATTTCGCAGTAAAATCCTGCTTTTTTTATAATTCGCATTTCTCAACCCTCATGTCTCATAGCCATATCTATTTATTCAGACTTAAAATTTTGCTTTAATACCATTATGGTTAAAGATTGGATAGAATGTACTCTTTTTTAAAAAATTGTATTTCTGTTTATCAATCACGACTTTTGTTGAAGAATTCATTTCATTTGTCTATTTAAGACTAATTAATAAGAATTTATTTTATTCTATCTATCTGATTCTAACTTGATTACTTTCGTCTATTGAATGAAATTTAATTGATTTCAAAGCAAAATGCAGATAACGTTTCTCAGTATAAATTGAAAAAAAAAATATTTTTTCCAATAAAAAAAAATTCCAAAAGATAAATGAAAAACATATAATCATAAGATTGTGTTAAATTTAACATCTTTCATGTTTGTAAGAGGAACTTTTGTAATCGATTTTTCATTCTTTAATGCATTTCGCTTCTCTACCTTCGGACAGTTATTTGTCTCAGATAATAATATATATTTTTTAAATTTTCAAATCTTAAATATAAATAAGATTTCAAATGTTTTAAGGTTTCTAACTTATTCATAAAATGAGTTGTACAAATTTCATCTTTTCAAAAATAAATGAATGTTGTTTTTCAGAACAAAAGAAACATCCATTAAAGTTAAAAAGATTTTATTTGCAGTTGAATTTATATATTTATAATAAGAAAAAAAATATTAGAAGATGAGCAATTGGTAAGAAAGTATCAAACCTTTTATTGTTAGAAAATGTGCCCATATAAAAACTTTGATCATTCGAATGAATTAAACAAAATAAAATCTCAGAATTACCTGTTTTAATATCTCAGTAAAATTTTCTCATACTTAGAGAGAAGGCTTAGAATAGAGAATTCCATTGGTTTCGACACATACAAAGTATCTATGCTCGGCATCAAATTATTGAATTAATTATGATGCTTATAACTGATTTAGATAAAATTGCCTATTTTACAACTGTTAGCTACAAATTCCCCTTTATAATTTGAGCATTATATATCTATATATTATCACTTTACAAAAACACTGTCGAATGTGTTGATTCAAAGGCACAGGTTTATTTAGATAAAAAAAAACTGATTAACCGAGTTAATTAAGCAATAAATCGGAATTTTCCTATTGTGGAAGCTAAGATTTTTTTTTATAATTCCATCATGCCCGTCTTTTTCTATCTCCCTTTTCTTTACTGACAGGATATCCTCGGATGTTCCCTTGTCTCTCTCATAATTCCATTCCATGCTGTTTTTGGTTAAAATTTTTCAATTTGTTACATTAATAATTTTCCTGACTTTTTCCTGGCCTTTGGTGTACTTCTTTTCTGGTGACAAAAGATTGTTAAAAACACTTTTTTTTGTTGCTGTACTGCCATAAATTTAATAATATCTGGCTCTTTAAATATTTTATAAATTTCCTAATTGGCTCTTCTTCGATAATTGTTACATTTAATGCCAATAAATATACTTCTTGAAAATCTTCTTTCAAATATATCAAGAATCTTTTTATCGTTCTCATTCATTCCCCATGCTTCAGCAGCGTATGTGAAAACGGACCTAATCAAAGTTTTATAAATGAAGAATTTGGTTTTTCTGATGTCTTTTCTGTGAAGTAGCTTTCTTTTAATTATTAATTATCGAATTAGCGATAGTTCTTGAGGAATTATTAATTTTTCAACGTTTAAAACTTCTCCTGGAAAGTATCAACCCTCTAAGGATCGTATTATAAGTACATCCCAATTTTTTAAAAAGAAAAAAAAAAGGATTTCTTTTCTTTTTTCTTAATTTTATAGGGATTTCAAAAAATGATGTAAAAATGATTTCTGATTGATATTTATCAAGAACACTTATTTTCTAATTTCAACTAATTCTGTTTTTTTATTGGAAATTTAAGTATTTTATTGCTTTCCAAAGTATTTTAGAATAGAGTATTTTAGATATTTTATTTTCATTTGAGAGCAATTTTTAATAACATAGTTGATTCATTAAACGCTTTTTGATTATAAAAGTAAATACAGTTCAAAAGTAATTATTTTGTAAATGCTTCGTAATTAGAAAGACATAATTTCGGGAAGTGATTTAAATTTATAAAATTAATACACAAATAAAAGCAGTAAAACGTTTTTAAAGTTAGAGTACGTTTTAATGAAGAAGTTGTAAAACAGGTAAAACATTTTCCTTCCTTGAATACAGAAGTTGTAAAATATTTTACAGAAATTGCAAAAAAAAAAAAACAAAAAAAAAAAAAAAAAGAAAAAATTATAAATAAAAAAAAAATAAAAAAAAAAAAAAAAAAATTAAATTAGAAGAAAAATAAATTTAGAAATTTTATGTTATAAAAATAAATTTTAATTTTCGAAAGAAAATTTATTTGACTCCATTTGGCTGTAATAACGGCGTATGGATGATATGTATGGTGATAAAATAGTTTATCCCAATATTAACGCTTTTTTTTTCATTTTTTTTTACATCAGAAATATTGAAAAAATTTTCGAAATAATATGAGTAAAGGAAGTCATTATGTCTTTATATGTAACCCGTGCATGCAAACACAATAGTTGAAAAGATAAAATTTGATTTAGTATCAAATATTGTGCCAGCTCAGAAATACTAAAGACCAGATATATAAAAGATATAACGTAGTTTGATTCTCAAAGTATAGTCATGGATCGAATTTTCAATTAGATCAATTTAAAGTCCCAAATACATTATTTTGTTTCGAAATAGTAATAAAAGCAGCATTTTCTTTCACACTTTTTTTCAAGATTTTAAAACAGTATTCATCTGCTATAGAGATTTAATATAGCATGAAGATAATCACAATAAATACAACTAATCAGAGAAATGATCAAATATTCATATTTGCATTTGCAATATTTAGGTGTTCTATTCGAATCCATTTACAAACAAAAGTTTAATTTAAATAAAAATGAATTGATATTTATATTGCTAATCGCATTCTACCAAATTAATATTAGTAACTAAAAACGGGAGATTCAATAAAAATAGATGGCTGAATTATCCTCGAAGAAAAGAAGTCCACATACTGGTTACAAGAAAAGAAAGTTATCTTAAAACCGGTATCAGTAGAGTCTATGATGGATATTAAATCTGATATCTGTATTTTAAATTTCTAAGCTATCCATGTAGCTATCCATTAACCAATATTTACCATAGTTTGGGTGATTATATTTCTTAGAATTACATCATTTTAATTTTCATATTTCAGAAAAAATGCAAAATAACATTGCAGATTAAGACAGTAATTCCAAACAATAAAGCATCTTAGTTAAATCTTAAATAAAACCATTCTTCAATACTTTGATAAAAACATTTTTCAATATTAAGTACACTGGAGTGCAAAACTTAAGCAACAGGTATGTTTTTTGCCATAACATCACGAGAAATCATCTGAGAGACATAAAATTCAGAAATGAGATACAACATTTTGTTTGAAAGAATGACGAAAGTATAGTTGCGCAGAAATGAATACAGTGCATACAGTATGGAATCAAACAAAAAAGGCTTTATTGAACTCATAGTATCGTTACACATGATTGTCTGTCCAAGAGGAAGAACAGCAAGCAGATGTTCCTTAGTATGGGATATGCTCTTCCCTTACTGCAATGGTTGCTTCACACCGTCTCCCCATACTCAGCACCAGATTGTCCAACAGTTCTAGAGGTAAGAGTGCCCTTTCCTCAATCAGCATTTGTTTAAGTTGTCGGGTGTTACCAGGAGGATGTAATCGTGCCGCAAGACGTCTCCTCAAAGCATCCCACACATGTTCTATCGGATTATATCAGGGGAGCACGCCGGCCAATCCATTCGAGTGATAGCTTCACTTTCCAGGAGCTCCTCAACAGCATGAGTCCTGTGTGGCCGTGCATTGCCATCCATAAAAACGAAGTCTGATCCAATGGCACCTCGGAACAGACACAAGTGGGGAAGGATCACCTCCTGACAATAGCGATCTCCAGTTACAGAACCTCTGTCGAAAACGTGGAGCTCAGTCCGCCCGTTCATCATAATGCCTCCCAAGACGACAACTCCAGGACCACCGAAACGGTCTCTTTCCGTGATGTTACTGGGATGAAACCGTGTCCCGACCTCTCTCCAAATCAACTGGCGTTGGGAATCGCTTGTGGCACTAAAACGACTCTCATTTGTAAAGAGGACACGACTCCATTGATGAGATGTCCAGTCTTTGTGCTCCCTGCACCGCTCTAAACGATGCCGTCGGTGGGAAACTGTCAAAGGGATGCAGCGTTCAGGACGGCGGGCGAATAGTCCACCTTTGTGAAGACGTCTGGACACAGTAAAACGCGACACTTGTCGCCCCGTTGCTGCACACAGTTGCAGAGCAATGGCGCTTGCTGTCAGGTATCGGGTTCTTTTCGCCTGCAGGACGATATGTCGGTCATCCACTGCAGTTGTTTTCCTGGGGCGGCCACCACCAACCTTTCTCACAGCTGTACCTGTGGTTTGGAAGGCTTTCCAAGCGCGCGAAACGACACTTTTGTTGATTTCAAACTCTTCAGCTATACTGGTCACACTACGTCCCTCCTCCAGTTTTCTTATCATTCTTCCACGTGTGAAATCGTCCAGGTGATTTCTGCTAGACATATTTCTCGAATTAACTCACGTGAACTTGCAGCGGATGTCTTTAATTGCGTCTCCGTCCTTCCTTTTATTGTAGTGTTGAGCTACGCGGGCCTTCCGCACGTGTTTTGCGTACGCTTACGTCATCTGTGACGTTTTGTTCCTGATATTTGCATAAGCATGACCTTTCTCTTGAATTTCGTGTTCCATGTACTGATCACAAGAACTCCTTTTCTGCAATTTCCTGGCTATCTGCTTAAAATTTTCTTTGTTGCTTAAGTTTTGCACACCAGTGTAGTAATGCAAGATTTTATCTCTTTTATCTAAAATCCTTGTACTAATGAAATCTAAAATGTTTCAACTATAATATTGATGCTAACATTTTATTGAAAGGTTCGTAAATATGCATTACTTGTAGAACTAATTGTTCTTTTGATCATTAAATCAAACGTAAGAAAGCAAATACATTTGATCATTAAATCTTAATAAAGAAAGAAAAATAATAAAGGATTAATGATTTTAAATCACAATCCAGCAGCATGTTATTCTTTCTTTTAATAAGAATTTCTATAAATATTTTATGTCATTTATATCAAATGATTAAATGCACTTGTTTTCCGATAACAAAATAAATTTCACCTTACCTTAAAATCACTTGATGTCGGAATTACCCAAAGACGGTTTTGAAATGTAATTAAAACATATGTGTAAGGATGTTGAGAACGTTGAAATAATTAGACATAATATACTATTCCTCAGTATGTAAGCGTGTCAAGACGTTGCGGTTCAATAGAAAAAAAAATTGCAATTTTGTAAAAATATTTTAAAAACTGTTACAGATAGGCGTATAATTTATAAAATTGTGTTAGTATCTCAGCTTTGTAATCACTTAAAAAAATCACTATGACACAATTCCCTTTTTTCTCAGAATCATGTATTAAAATTCGTTAAAAAATTGCTATTTTTTATTTATAAATTTCATTTAATTATGTAGTAACAACATGATCTATCCATGAGACAAAAAAGTGCAGAAATATATTTTAATTTAATTA
>JAPMOR010092041.1:0-16257 GCA_026543865.1 Argiope aurantia
ATATTTAAACAACATTTTATGCGAAAATAAATGGTTATAAAATGCTGCCTAAATTCTTTCATTTCTCTAGTTATAAATTTTTGAAACTTGTTAAATAAAATTACTATCCAAAATATATTATACAATTTTAGAATAAAAAATCTTAGAGGTAAAGGGTTGAGAAAAATAATTTAAATTTAGTGTTCAGCATTAAAATAACAAATTACAATGAATCACTCTCATTTTATATTCTAAGAAAAATGTGGCTGAAGTCATGGAATTTAGATAGTTTAAGAATATCAAGGGAGAAAGACTACGGATATCACATTTCAGACTTCACGTACTGGTTAAAAATTTATATAAAGCAGACATAAATTTTTTGCTATTTTAAAATATACAAGCATCTACTAAACTATCTTATTTCTTTCAAATAATGTAAAGCTTGACGTCTAGAATTCCTTACACAGCGCTACTTTGAATTAAAGATTTAACAAAATTATAAGCGTTTAACTAAATATTTATTCTCAAAAGTTAAATGTTCGTAATTACTAAATATTTTAAGCTGATTAAAATTTTTCTCTTAAAAGATATTTCGCTCGCTTTTTCACATAAACATTTTACAAAATATGACATCTATGCAAATAACATAAAAAAACAATATACTTTATTTAGAAATATAATATTTACAAGCTTCGCTACGAAGTTAAATATCTTATCAAAATTGTTACATTATAAAACAAAACAAATCTCAAATCGAAATCAGCATTATTCCTTAGAGTATACAATTAACTTTTTTTGTATATAATAAATATATGTAATTAAGCTTGATTACGGAATACTCCTGAATTTAGGTGTCTTACGAATTTTAAAACACCTGAAAGAAATATATCTGCATGCAGTTTTACTTAAGTCGTTTTCCTTTTTATAGAATTTAAATTTTGAAATTTTACTCTTAATTATTGGGATGAAAATTTAGAAAAAAAAAGTTTTCTGCAATGGTACTATATTACAAAATTTTTAAAATTTATTATTTAATTGATTAATTAAATAATAAATTGTCCCTTGTTTGCACTGTATTTACTAATGAATTTCAGCAAAAAATAATAAAAAACTTCCATAATATTTAGAATAGTGAATTAAAAATTAAAGATTGGTAAATGAAAAATTCAAATAAATCATGCTGATTTTTGAACATATTAATGAAAAAGAGTTTTAATGACTATTTTTATTATATCAACAGCTAAAATTATACTAAAATTATATGAGAAAGAGATAATTTCAGAATTCTAATTTGATAATGAGTTAAACATAGCAAGTTAAACGAGAGAAAATTTCATATAACATTTATACAATAATTTATTTCAGCAAATTTTATTCGAAATCCATCAACTCTGAACTTTTATTAGTTTTTTTTTATTTAATATGAAGCTACTCAAGAAGGAACAATATCTCTTAAGGCCTTTCTAGTAATACTGCCGCATCAAAGGAAATTGTGCATTTATTTAATTACTAATATTTAAATGGATATCATTCCATTAAAGATAAACATCAAATTCAGGATGCGCATAAATGATATCACAACTTTGCTAAGTTATTAAAAGGGAACCAAATAAATAGCAACTTTACCATTCATAGGAAATGAAAAACAAGTTGAAAGTTTTAAATTCAATACAAGTGATAAGTGTTTATCCTACATTTTTTTAATGCATGTCTCATTTGACATGCATGTATCATTTTAGTTAGTAGCGGAGTATTAAACATCTGCTCACTTATAACTGTGTAGAATGTAAACTTTCAAAATTGCGTTTGATGTACGATCAACAATAATAGAGCACTTTCCTTTTAACAGTCCTGCAAAGTTAGGATAGTCAGTCATTCATGCATATCTTGTACATTTATTATTTTGCAAATTATCCAGATTATAACGAAAAACAGACAGAACTATATGAAAGTAGAGCACGGTAGTGAAATCAAGATTATTAAATAAATACAATGTGAAAACCTCCAAACATCAGACATTTCTATAGATTGAATTCATTTGAAAAACCTAGGACAAGGAATAGAAATATAATTTCCGTATTTCGAATAAAATATTTAGTTACTGGACAATTGTTTTCACGTGCAAAAATTATGAATACCTACTGCAGCCAAAAGACTGACTCACATTTCGTTCATAATACAGAATATAAATTAAATTTTTTTTAAATTTATTGTTATAGAAATATTCGGAAGATCAGAAGTATTAAGAAAAAGCAATTATACGTGCTTTGGTAAATAATATTTATTTATTTAGATTTTTTTCTCTAAGTTTCCTTTTCTAAAACGGTGAAGTTTTTTCATAAATTCCGTTTAGCTTTCTTACAGCGTAGCCTCCAAATAAAAATCTTTAAGTGAGAAAATGTTCTAATTTAAGACAGAAAACGAAATAAAAAATGAAAAAATATTTAAAAAAAGTATTTTAAAGAACTTAGTTACTATTTTTGAAAATTCATGGTTATTTGTAACTATTTTTAAATAAATTTAGTTGCAACTGTAATCCTTTTAAATCTTAATTAACATTAAAAAATACTATTACTATTTACTAAATTATTTTTAGTAAGGAAATTATGGAAATTGCCATATTTTTTCTCCGATATATTTCTACTACATTGTTTCTTCTACGTGTACACAACACATTTAAATTTTCCATAAGCAAATTGAGGAAAATCACGTTATTTTTTATCTGTTTTTCTGTATATTAATTTTTCCATATATCGGAATTCCCATTTATCGAATATTCCATGAATTTTCAAGTTCGATATATAGAAATTCGATTGTAATTATATGAATCTTAAATTTATATAAAGAACATTTTCTCCAGACGATAATTTTGAAATTTATTCCTAGGAAACACTATAATTACGAATTTAAAACACATATTACCTAATATCTTGTAGAAAAGTGGCAAATTTGAATGCTTCTAGTAGCAATCATTTTTGATCAAATATTATATGGGATTTACTTATGCGACAAAATGTGCAGAATTGGAGATTTCGATTTTTTTAGATTTTATGATGCTTTTAATACAGTTCAATGTTTTTTTTTTCTCATTTTTTTCTAGAAAAAAAGAATGATTTTTTTTACCGAATTTAAAATATATTAGGCTGAAAATATAAACAATAATTTAGGAATTAAATGTATTTTTTTCTTCTAATTTCATTGAATTAGGCTATCATTTAGAGTTGACGATTACGAGAAATGTAAACTTATTAAAATTTTCCGAAATTTCTTCTCATGGATAGAAATGAATGAAAAACAATGAATAGTTTTCAATTTTTAAAATTCTTATTGGAAATTAATTTTAGGAATATATTTTAGCCTACTTCAAAAGAATGAAATTTTAATTATTTAATTTAAATTTTAATCATCTTTAATGAAATTTTATATAAAAATTAATACACTCGAAAAGAATAGAGAGAAACTTGTTTCTACTAAAAAAAAAATCTAAATAAACAACATATTATAGAAGCTGCAGCAAAAATAATAAAAACTATTATTATTACAAAATACTACTATTTATTGCATTAAAATAAATAATAATATTAAGTTCAAACATTTTACTAAATTTTATCGTAGCTTTTTAAACTAAAATAGCATCATTTTGAGATACAAAAAAATATTTTGCATTACAATTAGGTTTTCTTTCCATTTCATTATATTAATGGGAATGTAAGTTTAGGAATAATATTTAAAAATTACATTAATTACAATGAGAAAACATCAGACTGTTGCTATCACAAAGCACAAATTATTTTTAATGAGTTGAAAAATTCTTAATATAAACTCCATTTAAAATATTCCATAACTGATTCTTAGATAATCCCTTTATAAAATATATATATATAAGGAGATATATAATATATATCCCTTTATAAATTAAATAATAAGGGATTATCAAAAATATTTTTTAATACTCCCTTTATAAAAAAAAATTAATATTTACATTTTCAAGAATTTAGAAAAAAATTGATTTTCTTAATCATATAGATACATTCTTGTTGACGGTATACGCCCCTGATTGGAAAAAGAGCTAGCTATATACCATTTCCTTTTTTTTTTTGCTTTAAAAGTGTCCGAAATGTAATCTTTCTCGAGTCCCGTTACATCTAATAACTCCCTGGATGACATTTTTGTAAGAAAAAGATCTCATGTGATGGACACATTATCTGAAATGGCGTTTGGCTGACACTGAAACTTAAAAATAGCAACTAAATGTCATAGTAAAAGCAATATAAAGCTTAAAAATATTTTCATGTTGCCACTAAAGCTTTAGCTATTGTATTTTCTGTGTAATAAAAAATGACTTATAATAGGAAGTAAATATTGTTATTAGAGAATGTTTCATGGTTAATTAAGTTATCTAGAAACAAGTTAATGTCTTGCTTTATATGCATGACGTACTAACTAGATTAAAAATGTCTGCAACGCAGAATATTTTTTGCTAAATAACAATGTATTTCAAAACAATTTCATAGATTCCGTACTTTTTATTAATAATATAACTGTATATTTATAAACATATTTATATTTTCTTTCCAAAACTCTTTCCCCAAAGTCTTGTTTACAGTTAGCTTAATTATTTCTTAAAATAACATTCGTTTCAAATATTTTTTGTAATTTAATATTTTTTTTTCAAAATTCTTTTGCTAAAATATTGGTAATTATTAAATAAATTTCTCAATAACTGTCTTTCAAAAATTTTACCTTTAACTATTCAGCAGAATAACAATATTCGACATTCCATTTTAACCAAATTGATTCTAAATTAATTAAAATATCATTAATAGAAACCTCTCTTCAGTTTTACGACAATGTTCAAAACTAAATTATATTCCTATTTCTGGTTCACTTGAAAGGCGTTGTATATCAAGGACATGTTCCTGTCATTCTTACTTTAAAAGATCAAATAACGTTACATGTCAGACGAATAAATGCCGATATGATGCAAGCCACCGTCAAAACCCTCGTGTACCGCATATATTATTGGAACATCAAGTTAGTGGTCACTTTGAGCCAAATGTGTCAGTTGATATAGTAAACGTTTCTCATTGGTATTTGGAGTGTTGCTACTTGCTATTTCCATTGGCAGTTATGTATTCTTTTTCCACACATTATGCACTTGGAGCGCCAAGATTTCTGGTACTATTTTTTAAATTGATAAATCGAAACCGCATACTTTAATGTGAATGGTGTCCAAATTTTATTATATTTCCTCCAGTACACAACACGCTACAGGGCTTCGAACACCTCATATCATTTCTTGATCACCCTGTTTATTCCTTTATCAATATTTTCTGTCCGTCACGTAACGAAAACATCTATTGTTGAAAAAAAAATTTAATAGATTAACATTTTATTCTGGTACTGAAAACTCATTCCAGAGTTATGTAACTTCTTTTTATTTTTAGAAATAACGAAACCATTGTGAAATTCCTATTTTTCATTCCAAAATTGAGCAACTGCTTTCCACAAAATAGATTATTCTTTGAATCTTCAAGCTTAATTTTTAAGGATTTATTGTTGGTTTGAAATTAAAAATATGGAATTGAGAATTAAGGAATAAATGCAGTAAATACAATATGTTGTAAAAGTTGAAATCGCAAAAAATCGAAAAAAAAAATTAGCCAAAATTATTACTTGTAATAAAAATTTCTAAAAATCATATATTGAGTCCTAAATATTAGTATTTTCATATTTTTTATCTTGAAATATTTTTTCAAAAATATATAAATATTCAAATAATATATATTTTTAAAATATTTCTGTGCATTTTTTTTCAATCATTTTGTCCATTATATTGGAGCAAAAGATGAAGTATCATTTAGTAAATATATTTTATAAAACACGAAATGACTTTATTAATACGAAATTATATTTTAAATCAAATAAGAAGAATAAAAACATCTTGGCAGTAAAAATAAATGGCATTTTGTAAAACAAAATTGTTCAAAAGTATATATGTGCGTGGAAAAAGACAACGACCAGCATTAATATAAGTAAGATATATTTATTAAGATTAAAAGGTCAAAACATTACTAAACTAACATAGAACACAAAAAAAGATACATAAGCGTGTGCGGCATGTCTTACCATCTCACCGTCAAGGTGCGAAAGCATCATGTGATCAATGACGCAACATGGCGCCATACAGGATATGAGAACTGTTAGCAGGTTCCACATATGTATATGACTTTTATTAAAAGCAAAAAAATCACCTTAGGAACAAAAAGTTCGAAGAAAAATACTGAAATACAAAAATAAGCAGAAGAACAATATTTCCTGAAAAATAATTATGCAAAATATTTTTATGTTATAGGAGAAAAAGTTACATACTTGTTAATCCTCTCAAAATGGACAAACTAAATTACATGGTAACATAACCTTAGAATAAGCATGAGACATTCATTTGCAAAAAATAAAAAAAAAGCTTAGTAAAAAAGAGAAGAGCACCGATGGCTTTCGATTTTTTTAAAACTTCTTTTCTTATCGCTCGAACACATTGACAGCTTAATTAAATTCAAAAATGCTAAAGAAAGTGAATTCGAGTCTCGATAAATCAAGAAGTTCTTCGAACTCTTTCTTTTAATTACGAATGTAATTTGAATTAGAGAGTGAAAAGAAATTTAATTCAAAACACGGTTAAAGACATTCACTTTTTATACCGTTTCTGGTTTTCTAAAAAAAAAAAATGAGTCCAGGAAAGATATTGCTTCCGAAGAAAATGATGAATGTTTTTACCTTTTCTTTTAACGATCAAGTCATTTCTAAATTTTATCCAACGTTAAATATTGAATTTAACATGTGATTTATGTTTAATTTACATGTTTTGTTGATGAAGGTGCCTCCTAATTATTGATATTAGAATATAAATTATGACTGAGCACTGTAGTTTCTTCGGCTGTCGTTGTTTTCTTTTTAGATATTAGAATGCTCTTTAGCCCTAGCGGCGTATAACTCTTTAAATTTCAAACTCGTACAAAAACATTTGTAGATAACCTATTAATGCAGATTAAATTTTGTGAAAATTGTACTTATTGTTTTGATTTTGGGAGTATTCCCTCACCTAGAACACTGCGCAGCAAGAGCTCTGGAAACCTGCGACTAGGGCACTTTCCAGAGCACTGATCATAACAGTGAAGAGCGAAAATGAGTAAAATATCTATAATTTGAATAAAAAAAGCACTACGTTATACCTGTGTAGCAGATTTAGCATGATCCAAGGTGCACCACAAGGATGCATGCTCAGATTCACTATTGAAGGGCAATTCTTGAAGTATTTTTGGTATCTCTGAAAATTTTAGTTGGTCTTCCTGCGCAATTTTTAATACAATTAATTTACAAAAAGATCTATAACTACATATTTAAAATAAGTTATAATACATATATAATTAAAAATATTTACGGTATTACATAAAACGGATGTTAGTGAAACTCAAAATAAAGAGCATGAAACTCCGTGCAGTTCCAAAGGCTACAGACAAAAAAAGAAAAAAAAAAAACCCTTTAGACTCATAATAACGATTAGTCATTTGCAAGAATTCTGATCCTCCTAAGCACTATTCTTTGAATTCAGTTCATTTTCCAGGAATAAAGGAGATCAGGAAATGAAGACACAGGTGTTCTCTTTACGGCATAGCATCACGTCGAGTTACCCAATCCGCACAGTGTTCCAGATGATGGAACACTTCAATTTATCCAACAATTATACGTATGGTTTCTTTATTAAAAATTAAAAAATATATATAGAGAATAAATATTTAAGAAACAGCCAATAAAATATCATTGTAATTATTTTTCTGATAATTATTTTTTTACTAGTTAAAAATAAACAAAATTCCTTGAAAAAAATAAGCTTTTATATATCATGCTATATCTGAAAATTATGGATCAGCTTGCCGGCGTCCTGGAATAGGGATAGCGCGTCTTCCCCGTGATCTGGGCGTCCCGGGTTCGAGTCCCGGTTCGGGCATGGTTTTCCTTTATTTGTTCTATCTGTGAGATGTGTGAATGTGCCCCCCTTTAAAAAGGGGCCGTGCAAGTGAATGTGATGCGTGAATAGCAAAATCGTACTCTTGGCCCTAGTTGGCGCTACTAAAATAAGAGACGTTCCCTTTCGGCTTAAAATCGTTGATTTCAAATCAGCGGGCTTGCCTATGGCAAGTGCCATTGGAAACAACAACAACAACAACAACGACATGGATCAGCTTGATTTAAATTGTCATTATTAAAAAAAAAGAGTTAAAAGTGATAGCTGAAGATATATTTTTTATTTATATTTGAATTTAATGATTTTAGAAGCGAAGTTGGTTGTTCCATGTAGTGGAACACTGCACCGCAAAATATATAGAATCCGTCGATTTCTTCACTCAGTTTCTTCCGTCCATTATTTTGCTTTGAGAGCTCGTCTTGTTCCGCTGCGAGTATGCTGCCACCACTTTAGACACTGTTCGTCTAGAAACACCTAAAAACTGGACTGTTTCGATCTAAATTGCTGCACTAGCCGCGCCCCTACAATTTAAATTCTAAATATAACTACATACAACATGTTGAATTTGTATGCAGATATATTTAGCATATCTTGAAAAGTTAGTTACACAACTCAAAGATTAAAAATTTTAAAATATCAATAAATGAAAAAATCTCATCCTTTAGCCTTTTTTAGAAAACATCTATAAATCAACTCGATGTAATGCAATAACAATATTCAATTAGAAATTATATATATTGTCCGATTTACAAATATGAAATTATGGGAAAAAATTATGATATGCTTCGCATATGCTCATTTAAAACAGTATTAACTAAAATATTTACGTTTCCTCGAATATTCATTTTTTTAACTTTAAATTTTAGTATACTTCCGGTATTTTGGAATATTGTTGTCTTTATTGTGATTTTTGTATAATTAGATTGAAAACTCTGCATGTTATGAGCTATTATAAACAACAACAAAAACCATGGAAAAATTTGGGATTTTATATAAAATAAGAGTTTATATTTTCGAAATAAGCAGGTAATTTTTAGAAAATACAGATAAGTATGAAGTATATCAAATTACACCAATGATAAATGTTGAAAGTCGTTCTCAATACACTAAGAAAAGAGATGAGTCAAAAGCCTTTTTTTCTTTTTCATTTCCTGGTCATCCACTTAAATCCTTCATGATCGCATCTTTGTTATAAAATATGAACCCAAGCACCTTTTTCTTATATGGTAGAAGCTAGTTCTTTGAAATTTCTCAGAAGAAATTTTAAAAAAAATCGTAAATCCGAAAATTTTCAGAGGCTTTGATCGGATAATACATACGAACAATATAATAACTAACAAAGCTACACCCGCTTTCTTAAATTATCTGTGAAAAATGTATGAACAGGCCACCACGACACTATAGCCAGTCACTAACATGAAAACAAAATGGACCATATAACATCTACGACCTGGGATACGACCTGGCATCGGCAAGGAGGCAACTGGAACCCATACCATTTATATATTCACAGGGGAAGCAATGAATTTTACGACAACTTCTCATCCCCACATTTGAGGCGACACCTTGTGGAATGTATGAACATTATAAATCAAAACCTCAAATTTTCATAGAGAAAGCAAAGATAATATTTTTTCTTGTAACCAACATTTTAGATCGATATTATATTATGCTTTTAATCGAAAGAAAAACACATCTCAGCTGGATTCTCTGTTAGCATCTCTTCATAATGAAACAAAACTTGTCATACTGTGTCAGTATGTACAAAAACTGGTAAGTACTGTTTATAGCATTTTTAACACTGCTCCTGATCGAAATTTTGTGATACTAAATTCTTAATTGCAGAAGAATATGACTGAAAATTTTTCTTATTTAGTTTGGCAACTGCTACGCTTTAGGAGACAATTGCATATAGCAGAAGAATGAAAATTCAACTATAAAATCCCTTCCTTATAAATATGAAATGAAATCAAACTAAAAGGGTGTAAGATGAAAACAGCTTAGTTGACAAAAGCATGTAGAAAAAAAAAAACGATGGTTATAGTGTCATAGCACAACGTACATCGGAAAAAGATTCTCTGGCATGAGAATACAAAAAGGATAAATGACAGTGAATGAATGCAATCTCCGAAATAGATGAAATGGTGACCGTGAGGTCATTTGGTTCCCTGTTTTCCCTTGGGGAAAAAAGGGATTTTCTTTTCCTTCTCTTGCATTTATCCATTATTTTTCCATCAATCACCAATTCCTATCAGAGTTCCAAGAACATAAAAATAATGGTTCCATGAAAACCTTCAGTGATGAAAACAGACACTTTAATTTGCTGTATATAATATACATAATATCTGGAAGACCGAGCGTCACTTAGCAGTTTTTTTAAAAATCAGGTTTTTTCGGAGAAATTATTTAAATACGAATGACACACTGATTATATATGAATATTTTTCAATCTTACCTTCATATGAACTGGTCATTTAAATAAAAAAAAATCATGAATGCACTTAACATGTTATTCGAAACAATATGCCATATTACAGTATACATTTTCCAGTTTATCTATCATCACTGATATTTTTGAACTTAAACTGAGTGAAATTATATCCGAGATGGTGATATATGACATTGCCAGAATAAAACCAGAAAAAAGGCTCTAACAGTTAGTTATAAAAATGTTTCATTTTGTGTAAAATCGCGTTTCTGCATGAAAGGTATATAGATAAACTTAACTTATATAGATAAACTTAAAAAGCAAAAACATTAAATATAATTACATAAGTAAAAAAGTAAAGCAAAAAGCGCGACTCGAACTTAGGACCCTCAACAAACGTGTCATTCATATTATTCTATCATATTGCACTACCCACATTTCAAAGCGGAAGTTGAATATACTTATCCTAATAGATTGTTATAAGAACATGTTTTTTTAAATGTAAAATCGCGGGGTTTTTTTCAAGAAAGTCAGCAATATAGATAAACTTGCAAAGAAAAACTTATCTAAATGTAAAATTTGATCCAAGTCATTAGAGCTGTTTCTGAGATACACGAAATAAATTTATATTATATTATATATATAAGAATAGCTCGTTTAAAGTTACAAGATACGTTATCTAAGACTTTTTCATTCTGAATTGTACTTTTTTTTCAAAAACATTTATCTTTAGTTTTGAGATCAAATTTGCCGATTTTGATTAATTCTTTCTTTTTTTGCTGAGCAAATTAAAGGGAAATTAATTAAGGAGGTTAATTAATATTTTGGAGAAAGAATGTAATACACTGCGTAAAAAAAGTAGAAGGACAGTGTCTTTTTGCCAATTAATATCTCTTTTTTTCTCCTAACTACCAGATATTTATGCAGATTTAGTTTATTGACCCTTATTTTCATTTTAGGCAAAAATTAAACATCTACCACTAATATTATTAAGAAAATTAGTATATATAATTTCTGATGCGTAAAAAAAGTAGAAGGACACTTGCTAATATATTTAATTTAGTGAGTTGTTCTTTATTTAAATAGTGATTTTGTACTTTGTTTATCCTTTTATGTCAAAAAAAATCTAATTTGTTTAAAAGTTACCTTGTTTCTCCGTTCTCAGAAATGCTTAAAGGAAATACCTTTGAACGATTTGCAAAAAGGGCAAATTTCCGAATATCAAAATGATGGTAAAGGTGTCTGAGAGATTGCTCGATTGTTGTAGGTGAGCCCCAATACAGTTTCAAACTTTATCAGAAATCTTTATAAAAATGGAAATAAAAAGAAGACTGGTAGACCGAAGAAGTTAACACCACATCATGAAAGAAAGCTTGCTCTTGTGCTGAAGAAGAACAAAGGAAGTGTTACAAAGGCAAGAAATCAAGCAGGACTTAATCATGTGACGAAACAAACATTTACAACTATATTAAAAGATCTAAAAAATTCATTTTCAAAAAACGGAAACACCATCCTCAGTGGAAACAAGCTCACATTGATAACCGTTTAGCGTGGTCTAAGGAGCACATGTCCTGGACTACAGAATGGACTTCTGTGATATTTTCCGATGAAAAGAAATTTTACTTAGACGGTCCAGACGGATATCAGCACTACTGGCATTGTCTGGGGACTGAAGGCGAATACCATTCAACACTACAAATGGGAGGAGGGAGTTTAATGGTTTGGTTGGCTGCTGGATACGGAGGAAGGACAAGTCTGGTTTTCTTAAATGGTAGGCAAAAACATACAGACTACATTCAAGTGCTGAATTCCGAGCTTCTTTCTTATGCCTCTGACATGGGGGGTGAAGAGTAGAAGTTTCAGCAAGACGGAGCTTCCATTCACACCGCGACTGGAGTCAAAAATTGGTTCCTAACAAATAATATGGATGTTTTACCTTGGCCAGCCAAAAGTCCTGACCTTAATATAGTGGAAAACATCTGGGCAATGCTAGTTCGTCGAGTTTATGCTGATGGAAGGCAATTTGATTCGCAAACTCAGCTTCGAGAAGCATTGAATGACCCGTGGGACAATTTTTGTCAAACTGAAATTCAAACACTATACAATTCACTTCCAAACAGAATATTTGAAGTTATAAAGGCCAATGGGAAGACCATTCCTTATTAAAGTCACCATTTTTTCATTCATTATAATGCTGTTCTTCTACTTTTTTTACAAAGTTTCAAAAAAGAGAAACTATTTTTGTTGCCATTAATATTTTATGTTTGAACATCATAATTCTGATGTTAAAATTGTATTTTCGAAATATTTGTTAAATGTTTCTAATAAAAAATTTTAGTAAAAATAAAATATTTTTCGGTTATTGTTACAAAATCAACTGTCCTTCTACTTTTTTTACGCAGTGTATACTGCATTTTTACGCAACGCGCTGCTATTTAAATTAAGTATAAATTTTAATTGAATATTCGGTATATCAAAGGCAAACCATCGTGAGAGTACAACGTTTTCTTGTATTTCGACTTAGAAATTCGATATTGCATTCGCCCGAAAATAAGATGGAAGAAGGAAAATAAGATAAAAAATATCGTAATTAGCATGTCCAAACTTACGCTAGCTACAAATATGCAATAAATCCTAATAAAAATATTATAATATTGATCTTTAGGATATAGGTTTGTAACAAAAATCAAATAATTTACATAGTCAGCAATAAAAATAAATAAAAAAATTGATGAAAAACATATCCTTTGTTATGCAGAGATTTTCATATGTTCTATTTCAATTTATTCTATATATTTAAAATACATGCATTTTCTTCTATATATTCTATACCGTATGGAATGTCAAATATTTTAACTTTAAGTCGTAGGAAAAATTTAACGATTTGATAAATTTGTCTTGTATAAGTATAAAAGATATATTCGTATTTGATTGACAATAAGGATAATATAGAGTTAGATTTTTACAAGAATTATTTTTAAATAATTTTGTTAAACATAATTAATAGATTCGTAATTATAAAGATTAAATTTCCTAATAGATTTTTTCCCTGCGGTAGAAAATTGAAATCTTAATTTATTTCTTCGGGATTCGAGAAGATCACTCCTCGAAAGTGACCTTGAAAAAACGTAAGAAAAAAACCCCGGAAAGTTTTGCTTCAAGTAAACGAAGTACTTGTCTAATGCTAGACTCACGCCCGTTCACTAAAGTTGAAATCTTGGGGAAAATTTCTCTCCAAATATAATCCTGAGAGCTTTTTAATGCAAACATGAAATATGTTTGTTACTATTGCTTTTATCTAACATGGAGGAATTTCGGTGAGCTTTTTTGGGCACTTTGCACGAATTTGTCATGCTTGGCGAGAAACCAAATTCTTCTCTTACCTGAATTGAGGAGGATTTATGACAAAAAAGACTTAAATTGCTTAATGGCACTGGTAAAAACAATTGTGTACCATTGTTCCATAATGTTAAATGCTTGAGTTAAATATTCTTTCTCTCAGTATATACATAATAAAACTATAATAAATTAGTCAAAGTTATGGAATTAAAAGCATGTATGCCCGTGTTATATTTCTAAATCTATAATTTATAACGAATTTAAGGAATTAAAACTCATTACCATAAATTAAATATTAAAATTAAAAAAATAATTCAAAACAAAATTTAGCATGTATCACCTAAAAGAAAAATGATAAGCCTAGCATTATTATTATTTTCAATATGCTCGACACAATAATTCAAGCGATATTTTTCCACAATTTAATTGCCTGCCTAATTAATGCAAATATGTCTTTACAATATTTTTCTCCTTTCTTCTTTCTTTAAGACGCATAATAATTTCAGTTTTTAAAATATATGCATCCTAATACCTGAATATGACGTTTTTTTATTGTTTTGTAATTACGATTCATAAATGATTGCACGTATTCGTAGTCCTTTTTCCAAAACTTGGCATATGACTTCCATTATTCCTTATGAATGCATTAAGAATTAAAATGCTTTTATTTATAGCACTGATGTTTTAGAATACTTAAATCATATGAGTTTATAATGATGGGAAATAATAGGGTAAATTGGGATATAGGAGGAAAAAAATTACGCCGTGTCAATTTCAAAAATAATTGTACTATTGGGTTGTTCGGAAAGTAATTTCGTTTTTTTTTTTTTTTTTTTTTTTTGTGGAAATGAAAGACAGTTTTCGTATAATAAACAATTTTTTTATTAAATTATATATTGGCCGTTCTGGTCCAACACCTTTTGCCATCTTCCTGGTAGTAGCATAATTCCATGCTCATAAAATTTTTGGTCTTTGCTGCCAAAAAACTGATCGAGGTGGTTTTTGACCTCCTCATTTGAGGAGACGGTGAAGGTTTTACCGTCTAAAAAATTGAGCGAACCAGTTCTGGCACTGGCGTACTGTCAACACACCTTCTCCATACACATCGGTCAATTTCTATCTGGCTTGAACAGCATTTTTACCCTTTCTGTAGTAAAACAGTAAGATATGTCGAAAATGCTGCTTATCGCTCTCCAACCAAAAACTACTGCGTAGAATTAAATGAAATTTTTCACACACAAGCCTTGCTATATGAGCTCTCAAAGCATATAAAAATTATACGGCTTAAATGTGAAGTTGGGTGCAAAAAAATACAATTAAATTCTCTGCCGTGAAAAAACGAAATTACTTTCCGAACAACCCAATACTATTTTAATTTTCAACAGAAATAACTTTCCTTTAACTTATGAATATCGTGCTTTTTATTTTCTCCATGACTCTAAAAGTTTAACTTATAACTTCCACTCTTTGAGAAAAACATCTCCCTTATCGACCAACATCGAAAACAACAAAAAACGGCAGCTTTTGAAAAAAAAAAAAAAAAAAAAAAAAGTAGAAGAATTTTCTGCTTCGATGAAAGCTGTAAACGCGTTTCTAATTTTAACTTTCTACTTTGAAACCTTTTCCTCGATCCACATCACTTCGCAGTTTTTCAACACCGACCATAGTTTGAATTAACCTAAAATAATTTCTGTAGATTTTAAAAATTGTCTTCCGCCGTTAGTAGAAATAAATTTAGTATTTCAAAAAAATTTCCCAACATAAATGATAATAACCGTCTTAAAAGGATCTTACTATTTCCATCTATTTTATATTCCATATAATGAAAAGCAACAATCGAAATGGGCTTAGATTGGAATGTTGGATTAGAATTGCAGATTTGTATCATTCTTTGAAAATATAATCTATTGTTTAAAATTAGACGAAAATTATTTTCAATAAATTGCCAAAATTCACGAAAATATCTCATGACTATTAACGTAATATCACAAAAAGATAAATTTTGAAATGGTGTAAAAGGCGTATTTCAGCAATATTATTTTTAAAAGTTATCGTTTAGAAAGGGAAAAATTCCACTTAATTTTTAATTAATTAGTATTTCAGAGAAAAAAATTGGAAGTGCGCATTTTTACTATTCAAATTATAATATATATATATATATGATTGCTGTAGGGCAAAAGATTAGAAGGTCAGCGCGCGCACGCACACACGCAGAGATATATATATATATATGAAAGTACATACACAAGTAGAGAGATACGCACGTACATATATACGCAGAGAGACAGCACGCACGCACATACACACGCAGAGAGACAGCACGCACGCACATACACACGCAGAGAGACAGCACGCACGTACAGACACACGTAGAGAGATACGCACGTGCATACACACGCAGAGACATACGCACGTACATACACACGCAGAGACATACGCACGTACATACACACGCAGAGAGATACGCACACACGTACATACACAC
>JAPMOR010092052.1:0-16685 GCA_026543865.1 Argiope aurantia
ATGAAAATCAAATTATATGAAATTGCGTCATAACATGACTCAATTTCTTAAAGTGCAAGGAGATCAAATTTCATGGAGTCATTAAAGTTTTCAAGGAACTCAAAAAGTTCAAATAATAAATTTTCTTTTTGCGAAAAGGGTCATTTCAGAATTTAAAGCCTTCGCCATATACTTTCGCCATTTTTCCCCCTCTATTCTTTACCACTTTTACTTTATAGCAATTTTCAACAGATTTATTACCGTCTACGGCAGCTTGGCCTAATATACAATTGACGCTATAATCTCCAAATAAAACCGAAATCCATTAAGGGAAAATAATAGTTTCGATCCATTTAGCCAACTGGGGCCTCCTGACAACGAAAATGCTATATCCGGTAGGTCACATCTGAGCCACAAGGCGAACCGCCTCGATACAATTTATGCCCACTGTCACACTTCGAACGAATGCTACAATTAAATAATCATAACTCTCCGCCTCTTCTAGATCTGCAATTCTTTTCTTCATGATTGTGTAGCAGGTGGAGCCAAACGCTACCCACAATCCGTCACGGCACTCACCAACTCTTGTTGATGGATTGCCTTCTAAAACAAATAGCCACTTGCCCCCCCCCCCCCCCCCCCCCCCCCAAAAAAACCAGTCGTATTTCTTCATTCCAAGCCTTCCCAGTATTGCGGAGAACAATTATTTTACATTATTTGCTCGCTCGTTTTTTTAAAGATGGTTGGCTTGAGGTTAACGAGAGAGGTCCGCGGTAGATGGCAGGTGGTCCTTCGAGACGAGTATTGCAACCTTCGAGGAATGTGGAGATAATGGTCGATTTCCTACGACTTATACAGTTGGATTTCAATTATCCCATTTAATTGGGACCCTGCTATTCGGATATTCATATGATTGGGAAAATTGAAGGAAATAAAATTATTTATCTAAAAAATTCAAAAGACATCCGAAACATTGTAACATAATAATATTCTAAGCTCGGTCCGTACCTTTTTTATTTTTTAAATTTATCTTTGGTTTTATAATAGTGATAACGTGCACACAAACAAATATATTTAATATCGTCTCAAAGCGCGTCCATATAAATTTAACAACCACAACAATGAGAAGTACTGAAAGATTTATTAAAACTAGCGAAAAAAAGTATGGAAAGAGAACTTGTATTAGTTAAAAGATTATTATTATTTTTAATTTAAAAGTAAGATAAAAGGGTTTTTTTTTATCATATGCTCAGAAGTTAATGAGGAAAAGCTTAAAAATGGATGAACTTTTAATTAAAAAAAACTCTAACGAATTTTCTAAAAAAAATCTAACATTTTGCACAACTTTTTGAGTAAGCACTTGTTACCCAAAAAAATAACTACTTAGACAAATTCGGTAGATCTTTTGTGTAACTATTTGAAGAGGCACTTTGAATGTTTTTTAATTACACAATTTACGTATAACATAATTACGTTAAAAACGAAACATAATTATAACTTAATAATTTAATGATTATTATAATGATGACGTTCTTCATTTGTATACTTACATATTTTATCATTACAGTAAATAGGCAGGTATTTCGCGTTCTTTATATATCTTTTACTCGCTTATTTAGTTTTTCTCCGCCTTTTTACTTTCATCTAACTTGTTGAATCTGGCGAGACCAGAAATATAAAATTAACTCGTATTAAAATTTGAGTTTATAAATGCATAAGACAAGAGAAAAAAAAAAGGCACAGGAAAAATAGCAGTAAAGATTTATATTTAAAGTTAACAGGTTTAATAAAATAAAACAATACATAATACATAATTCGGATTCTTCCGTTTATTGAATATTTTCTCAAGTTTATGAATGTTCTATAAAATAATGCTGGTGTGCCAACTGTCATTTGAATTTATTTTGATTAATCAGAAATTAAAACGAAAAATTGTAAAACATTGTTTTTGTTTCCGATTCGCTTTCTTTATGCTTTCAAAGTCATCATAAAATAATACGTTTTAATATCTTTAAAAGATTTTCTTCATTTTTTTTTTTTTTTTTTGTTAAGTTGAGGAGGGAGGAGATTTCTCACGTTCTTAATTATCGTTGTAAAATTTTCAAAAATAAATTTTCCAGTTTATTTTGTAAAGCAATTGCTGCTTTGTCTTGGTTTATTAAAAGCACATACCAAAACTATTCATTTCACAATTTTTAAAAAATATATAAATACGGGATTAATTTGAAGCCGACGCCGCAGTAAGTAATTTGATTCCTCTAAAAATTAGAATCAAGAAAAACTGAGACTAAACCTCAGTTTTATAAGACGAAATAATTTTTTAAGCTGAAGGTGGTAACAAGGAATATTTTTCCCCATCATTTAACAGTTTAAATATACAGCGTATAATTACCGA
Source organism: Argiope aurantia (assembly GCA_026543865.1). NCBI lineage: Eukaryota > Metazoa > Arthropoda > Arachnida > Araneae > Araneidae > Argiope > Argiope aurantia. The sequence goes on from JAPMOR010092052.1 coordinate 2,375, forward strand.
ACAATGAGTAATTAATATAAATAAAGAGATAATTAAAATAAAAAATAATTCTAATAAGTAAATACGAGTCCCGTTTTAAAGCCACACGAAGGCTATTTTGGGACGGACCTCGTAATTTTGATTCGCGGCCAGATGACGAGGACGACATCTGAGCTGCATTCCCAATAGAAACTTCCGCACCACACCACACCACATCAGCGGGTGTGGGAGAGAACTTTGGCCCCGACGGATTTAATGTGCACAGGGGCCACTACTCGACGGTTCTTCGGTGGATTCGGTGGATCGAATTTACAACTTTCCGGTTACGCAGCCGAGACCTAATCACCAGGTCACCGCTGCCCAGTGACAGCAGCAGCAAGGTAAGGCAAGCAGGACGTTTAGTTTGGTAAGGCAAGATGCTAAAAAATAGGTAGCCACTCAAAAAACGCTATGCAAAATAAAAGAGATACGGTGGACTTAGTATGCGCATATATTATATTAAAAAAAAAACAATTCAGAAATAAAAGTAATTTTTTTTCTCACAGTTTATGATTTTTTTTTTTAATCAACTCAATTTTAACATTATGTTAATAGGAAATTTAAAAAACCAGCAGAAAAATTCGAATTAGTCAAGTTTCCTCTTTGATATCAGAGAAAACACTCCAAAATCGGGTTGCCATTCCTAATATTAAAATGATCTGCAGTAATTAGTAGAAAAAGTTCACTTTCAAGCTGATTAACACATGATCAGCTCCATTAATGTAAACGGATGTAACATAATAATTAGGACTCGCTATTCGAACAGCAGCTGGCGACTGGAAGGGGGAAGAGAAAGGAGGGCATGATGAAAAAGGGGAGTGACGCGCGAGTGCACTGAAAATGTCATCTCCTACAGAAATGAGATTTTCATTTCCAGCTTGAAGCGGAAATCAGGGCGTGAGCTGAATCGTAATCAGGATTTCGGGGTTCCAAATTTTTGAAGAACATCGAAATGGTTCGGAGTTTCCCAAGATTTCCTCCTTGCCTTAATCACAACCAATTTCTTTAAAAGAGGCCGATTTTCGATAAAATTCAAAACATTTTGTACTTGTTTGATGAAAATAATTATGTTCTAAAAGCTGCCGGCATTTTTTTTTTTTTTACTAATGTTGCAATGGCATTTTCTAATTGGAAGATAAAAGCGATTTAGATAATCTGTAAATATCTAGTTAAAAAAATAGGAAAAGGTTTGAAATGAAAATATTGCCGAAATCGTAAACATATGAAGAAAAAAAAATTTAACGGGGGAAAAAAAGTGAAAAGAATTGATGTATATGTACAGAAATCGCTGTAGTAGTCCCTGCCCCTCGAAACTGTTTCGCCCAATTTCTCATAAAGGTGTTATATCTCTTTTTCCAGCATAAAAATGGGGGATTTTGCACAAAGATGTGCATGGCACAAGTGTTCAACTTTTTACTTTCAGAGTTCCGCATGTGAGGATTTTGTACTTCGTACCACGGGATAGTGGAACTTGCGCTCAGTCGCATTTGCACTCACTTCGTAGGTTATCAGAGCGCAGAAAACAAGTAATGTCATATGGGCATCTTTTTTCATTTGATTGAAATCAACATTTAGCACAAAATAAAACTTTTAGCATAACAACCACATGATAAAGCTCAGTTATCTAAGTAATTGCATTTTTACGTTAACGCTATTATATGCATGCAAATGTACAGATCAACAGATGGTCAACGCGCTGTCGGAAACTTTAATACGGAATGATATTTATAACTTATATTCGTGCAGATAGACAAACCTGTGGAGAGATTCCGCCCAAAATTTAACAGAAAAATACAAATTTGGTATTTTTAAAAAAATGATCACATACAAACACCATCCATCCAATTCAAAAGATTTTTGAGTTGCGTTCACAGATAGATATAATTCCAAATATACGGTTTTGTTACTCACAGAGGTCTCAAACATACAGATTCTCGAGATTTTGATATACTTCATATATGACCTCGCAAGAGTCGTCTCCTCGAAACTTTCTTGCATATTCTGTAATAAAGGTGTTTTCAGAGAGAAAGCCTTGCATGGCATTGGCGCACAAGAGTTACGAAATATTAACCTTTGGCATGTATTAGGTCTACCGGAAAGTTCTGTCCGCTCCGGTTACAATCATAACTGGGGATGAAAAGGGGATTACCTATGAAAACATCATAAGAAAAAGGGCATATTGTTAACCCGGAAAACCTGCACCCTCTACCTCTAAACCGAAGTTGAGCCTGAACAAGAGAATGTTGTGTATATGGTGGGACATTCGAAGACTAATACATTTTGAGCAGTTGAAACCAAACGAAAGGCTAAATTCGGAGAGGTACTGTCAGCAATTGAATAAATTAAAAACAGCACTCCAAGAAAAGAGGCCGGCGATGTTCAATAGGAAGGACATCATACTGCTTCATGACAATGCCAGGCCACGTGCTGCTTTGGGGACTCGTCAGAAAGTCGCAGAGCTAGGTTGGGAAATTCTGTCGCATCCACCATACTCCCCGGACCTAGCACCATCTGATTATCACTTGTTTCTGTCCTTACAAAATTTCTTGCAGGGCAAACAATTCAAGAACGAAGAAGATATCAGACAAGCACTGGTTCAATTTTTGGCCTCTAGAGATAAGACATTTTTTAAAAATGGGATATACAAATTGCCATCACGCTGGCAAGAAGTCATAAATAATGATGGCAATTATATTATTCAATAATGTTTATCCAAAGTATGAAAAAATTTATTCCTTTGTTTCATTCTAAAACGGACAGAACTTTCCGGTAGACCTAATATTTAGCATTTTTACAACTTGGGATTTTTGGCGAGTTTTTTTTTTTTTTTTTTTTTTTCTTTTTCGCGATCAATTGCTAGCATGCGGTTAATAGTATCCGAAAGTCGCCTGTGCGTTTTAGATATGTTTTTTCTAACCGATTGAAACAAAAATTTGATAAGGGACTGCAATTATAGTCAGAAAATCACTTACCAAATTTGATATATTTAAGTCATTGTATTTTTGTGTTCTCGCGTTTAGATGATAGTGAAAGTACAAGCCGACAGGCCGTCAACCCCTCGTTGAATCCAACTCAAAATTTGATACGCGTGTTACATTAAAAATGTTAAATCTGTGCACCAAATTTTATGCATCTAGCTCTCTTCGTTTTGTAGTTATCGTATTAACGTATATTCGGACAACCAACCAAAGATTTCCTCACAAAGGATTTTGTTCAAAATTAGACAGAAATCTAGAAATTTGATGCAGAATTCGTATACCAAATTTCATCCGATTAGTTGAATGAGTTTTTGTTATCTCTTCATCACAAACAGACAGACAGACATTTTCCAAAATTTTGTTTTTTAAACTCAGGGAGGTCTAAAATGTAGAGATTCGTCAAAATCTGTTCGAATTTTTTGATAAGTACTATACTTTCTGCATACTTCATATGCGGGAAAATAAAAAGTAAAAAAATAATGTTTACATTAATAAAATGGAGAGAAGACAATGAGTTGACATGAAAAATAATGAAGAAGGTTATAAAAGAATATTGGTAGATGTATATCTATTGAGTGAAAATATCAAAAGGAAACAACTAACTTATATTAGGAAAATAAATTGGAAAATGAAAGAAGGTAAAGAAAATATTATACATATTATATACTGAAAAAAATATGTAAGAAAGTGTACGACAAAAATATGGAGAAAAATGTAAAGATATATATATAACGAACATGAGAGAAAAAAAAATAATGAAAAGAAGGAAATAATGAATATACATTAACACCAACAACAATTGGAAAGAAGCAAATGAATATATACAAAAAAAAATCTATATATAGAAGCGAAGTACGATTGGTCCTTTCTAGAAGACGAAGATGGCATGCCTTTTGGAATGAAAGACCCTATTCATTTCAGAATGTTGTCATGTACACTGTCATTTAGTATTCTTTCATAATTTTTTTAAACACGCGTTCTTGTTATTAAAAGCATAACAAACATCTTGATTTTTTCAGCTTCCATTAATTATAATGTATCGTCTTGCAGCGGTTTGGTTTTGCACAGCTCTGTACAATGAATTTTGAGATTCTATATTTTATCGTATATATTTTTATTTAGCTTTCTGTAATACAAATTATTCATGAATTTTTGGAAATTTGTAATAATTTTCGATGGTTTGGTTTGGTTATATTAACGTCCCGTTTTGAAGCAACACTAGGGCTATTTTGGGACGGACCTCGTCATTTTGAACCACGGTCAGATGACGAGGACGACACCTGAGCTAGCACCCCCCTCTCCACACCACACCAGCGGGAGGACGTTTGGTCATGACGGATTTAACGTGCAACTGTCCCCCTTACACGACGGTTCTTCGGTGGAATCGGGTCACGAACCTGAAACCCTCCGGTTCCGAAGCCGAGACCTTATCACCAGGCCACCACGGCCCAATAATTTTCGATGATATATCACGTAAAGTAGATTTTTGTACTTGCATCTTTGACTTTCCTGGCCGTTAAATTGTCATGCCCATGTTTGATTATCCATATGCGGGCAATCAAACGAAACACAAAAATTTCTTGGAGTCGCTTCTCTTGGGTAATTTGGACAAAAATTTAAAAGAGATTTATAATTTTTGTGTCCAGATCATATACAAATATTCATTTATTGCTGCATTTTGCTTTCATTTATAAGTTGATTTCTGCATTTTGAGCTATTGTATTCATACGCACTTGAATGGAGAGACTTCCATTCGAGGATTTTCATTTGGTATTTGTTAAGAATTCAAAAGTCTGGGGTAAGAACCATAAAGAATGAAGAATAAAAATTTTCAAAATCTATTAATTCCATACATATAGCAAGACGCCATTTTATTATCGCATTCATAGACAATCATAATTCTAAATACCAGAGGTTTAAAAGACGACAGCATTCATCAACATCACGAGATCGCACCCCCCCCCCCATTGCCAAATTCGTAAACAGCGGTAGATTTAAGTATTTTGCGACCATAGGCAGTGCACATTACGAGGCTCCTCTTTCAATAAATTGGCAGAAGCGTATGGAGGGTACAGATTCGCCGAGGACCATACATACGTCAGTGCGTATATAGCATTTTTTACTCTCTCGTATATAAAGTACAGAGAAAGTATTCTAATCGTCGAAAAATTCGAAACGCGGAGATTTTGACGAATCGAAAAATACATTTTTGGAAAATGTCTGTCTATGACAAAGACAACTGAAAAACGCTTTGGACTAGATGGATGGAATTTGGTATATGATCTTTACACCAAATTTGTAGATTTTTATGAAATTTTGAATAAAATCCTTTTAATAGAAGTCTGTTGATCCAAGTATTCGAATTATATATAATTGAAGCACGAATGGGGAAGGGATGTGTAACAAATTATATTGCAATCCAGGCGCGACTTATCACCATTAGACAACTGGAAAATTTAGTTTTTTTTCACATAAACACAATTTTTAACATGCTAAATTATTATTAAATTATTAAATATTCTAATAATTAAAAGGACGCAATGAAATATATAGTAAAACTGGCCAATTATTCTTTTTAAAGTATTAATATTACCCAAATGCTTCACAATTCAATGAAATCGTATTTTTTATTTGATAAATTAGGAAATAAAAGTTTTGCAATCGGTCCACTGGCGGCCCCCCTCACAGCCTAGCCGGAAATAAGCCAGTGCTCGCAAACGAGAAAGAACACACAACGCAACGTGAAAACTGTCAAATAGATGGTGTGAGATAAACGCCAAGTGGCAAAATGTTCACCACTCCCAAACTACAAGCATATCCTGTTTTTTACCCCATTTCTCCCTCAATTTTTCATCCGATGGGGGGGAGGAGAAACACATTTGCTACTGGATTTGTTATCGCCCGCGAACAGCAGGCCCCGAGTTTATAATCTGGCAGTACATGTGCGATCCACATGTGCCTGCACGCGCAACTGCAATTCAGCAACCCTCTCCTCCGCCCTGTGTTTCTCTCCTTTTGTTATTTCGCAACGCAATGAGAGATGTCATCGTGGCGCGTATTGTCCAAAGAGTTGCGAGCTGGTTGATCGATCGGTTTTCAAGGTCTACGGGAGTGTTGTGCATCAAGTTCAAAAGAGCAAACAGTTGGCGAAAGACACAAGACACTCACCAAAAGCCTTGGCAAAGAAAGAAGTGTAATGTTTGTTTCTGGGATAACTGGTGCGCAAATATCCGTATTCTTTGGCTATAACATTTTTCCAAAATGATTTGCCGATTTAAAGGATGGGTCACGGAGTTCTTGAGCTTAAAGTTTTTAATCTCCGAACGTAACAGATGATATGGGTATTGACAGGGCACTGAAACTATTTAACAAGTAATTGTGCATTATGAAAAGGATTAGCAGTTACACTGATCAATAAAATAATATTTCGAGAGAGGGAGAGGGAGAACAGAATTTTAGGTGAGGTGCTTTTAGCAAAAGCGGTCCAGAGTCATGTCGGTGAGGTAGAGCTAAAATTAGACTTTTGTTCATGGATAAGGCGACGAGGTCTCAGATTTCGGAAGTTTGGGATCGTATGATTCAATTCTTTTTAATAGCGATGTTGTCGCTTCTGTTCAGTTTAACAAAGAATCCTGTTGGTAATTTTTTTATGGAAGTATTTTAATGGAGCAAGGCCGAGCTCGTTATTCCTGATAAACTACGGTATGTTACTAACTGTTAAATCGCCACATTCTGTAATCTTTCGAGTACTATGATGTGTGGGTTTTGCTGCAGATAGATGATGCGTAGATGATGAGAGGCCGGAACATGATTTTACTGATTAAGAACTTGTTATTCAGAGTTTAGATTTGTAAGTAAAGATAGGATAAATCTGGCTTTTGCTCTTAATAGTTATTCTTGATTTTGTTGGTATGTTTTATAAAAGTTAATTGCTTAACCAGGGCGCCTAAGTAAACCGTGTCACTGCTCCCTGGTATCTCTTTTTGGAATAATTTTGGTGTGTGTGTGTGGGGGGGGTTACAGGAGAAATAAAAGGCTTGACGTTTTTTAATGTTGTTGTGGATTTTTCACTGCGTAAACTGTTTTTCAACTACAGTAGACTCCCGATTATCCGCGCCTGCCGCACTAAGGTATTTTTTTTTTTTTTTTTTTTTTTGTTCAAGCGTAAAGCAAAGAAAATAAAAATATTCACAAAACTGAGCGAAACGTTAAATTTGCTAACATCATGCTTATTTATGGCAAAAACATCCCGTGCCTTCTCGGAACCTTCCCCTCAAGCAAACACAAATGACTGATTTCTTCAAAAAGGTGTAGTTTTACAGTTAGGCTTTTGCAATTACATAATACATTACAGTATTAAAACAGTACATATGTATTAATTTTTCTCTGTATCCTTGACGCCTCTCGTAAGTACAAAGCACTTTTCTGTTTTCATTAACAAAATGCATTTTAGGTTAATTTTGTGTGATATAGTAAAATATTAAGCGTTAGTTAAACATTTCCTGCTGTTTATTTTACGTTTTATTGTATATAAAACGATTTTTCAAGGTTGGAATAGCTGTTTTCTCTTTTGCTATACCTGTTTTTAGCTTTTTTCGGATTATCCGCGGCGGCCGCGCCACCCAATTCCGCGGATAATCGGGAGTGTACTGTAGTTTCAGATGCTCAGTACGTTTTTCCAAAATGAATTTGGGATCACTGGCTGTACACAGAGCAGTGCTGTACTGTCGGCAAATAACTGATTTTCGTTTTAGGCAGGTCATTGATATAGAAAGTCAAAAGTGAGTGATACGATTCATTCGCCATAAAATCCAATGCCAGTTCGTTTGAGGAATTGCTAGTTTTAGAATATTAATCTTTTTTTTTTTAATCTCTTTCAGTTCTATTCAAATGTCCCTTAGATTCAAAAAGATAAAAGGAATTTAAGCGACTTTTTAAAGCAAAATACAATGAGGAGGCAAAATAAATAAATAAAACCCTAGGCTGGGGCTAAAATAATCACTATGCTCCAGTCACCTACATCTTTGCTATGCCCCTGGTAATTTCGAACTTCGGTATACTGATGAAGACGACACCCGAGTCGGTGTTTCCTTATACATCAGTGGAAGAACAATTTGTTCTTGATGGGTCACAAGATGCGGTTGCCTTCGTGGAATCCGATCTCGGACAGGATACTTTTCGGTCACAATGCTGAAACGGCCACAGGGCAAACAATACCCTCAGCATTCATTTTGATTATCTCCCCGAAATTCACCTCTTAACGCCGCTCATCTTAAAAGGTAAAGAAAAAAAAATCCAATCCTTGCCATATCATTGTTACATTGTCTTTCAATGCAACATCTTTCACAAAAAATTTTCAGAAATTCTTTAGATTTGATGCGGTTTCAATCGGCAGCATTAGACTGCAATGAAATAGTAATCAATAAAATTGAATGTAAATATAATGAAATAACAAAATTAAAATAATTTCAATAAATTCTTAATCTTTAATTCTTTTTTGCATTCAAAAACATATTAGATGCTTATGCTTTGCTCGTCACATTCATCGGTTCAATTCTCTAAAAGACAAAGCAATTACTTTCATTAGCATCAGTAATTAACAGTTGCAGTTAATATGAGTTTGTTTGAGAAAAGAAAATTGTATTCATTGTCTAAAATATATATAGTTTAATATCCTCATAGAGGTGAAAACAGAGAGCTAAAGATCAAATGGGAGGTGTTTTAACAATGCTGGCAGCTTAATGTACCTTAAAAGCAAATATCAGAGGATAATGGTTTGATAGGTTGTATCTGCAAAAGACATTGCATTATTTATATGATTCCGATTGTTAATGATAATAAGGATGAAAAATGTGAACAAAAAGCTAAACTAAGAGAGATATGTGGTCATTAAACGAAATGTGTAGATTTTTTTTCTCAAATTTTAAATGAAATCCATTCGCGGGAAGTCTGGCTGGCTGGCTGTCCGAGTTCAAATGTACACAATAATTACAAAACGTTAAACCTTAGATAGCATTGGGTAGAATCTAAACTGTATATTCTCAAAAAATTTTTGAATCAAATGTGTGACGGCCAATCGATTTCTACTTTCGTACGCATGTAAATGCAATAATTTCGAAAAATGAAATTTAGTATACAGTTTTAGACTTGAACGTGCAGATTCTAAGCACATTTTGGAGAAGTTACGTCAAAGGATTGACCGTCAGTCGTTTCCTCATTCTTGTAAACTGGATGGCTAAAAAACGCAGCGACTGAAATGAAAGAAATTTGTTAAGTGATCTTATACCTTAAAACTGATGGCAATGGTGCATTTCCTATACATCAAAGCCATTTCTTTAACGAAAGTTCGATTTATCAGTGTGGCCCGAAGAAGATTAATAAATCACGTGATCAAAGCCTGTGCACTATGGGGAAGAACACAAGACTCAGATGGCTAAGAAACTGGATGTCTCTTGACGGCGAAGAACTTTTAAAAATTCCAGTCATGAAATCCTCCATTAAGGACATTTTGTCAAAGCTCTTGTCTTTAGTTCTTTGCTAATGTAAAAAGTTAACGCACATTTAATGCATTTAATTTGTTTTTAATGTTTCACAATTTAATATGTAATACAAAATGTAATGTCTTTTTCTATTCTCTTTCTATGCCAATATGCGTTTTCTCTAAAGGATTCTTTATTGTTTGCAAGGGTCCAATGTCATCAAGTGTAGCTTGTTCCTTCGTGCTAGGTGGAGTTGCCCTTCGGCGGCCCCATCAAGTTCTCGCATGGCCCCTGGCTAGGTCAGGGTATTGTTTGCATATACCTTAAAACTGCAGTTTTGTAACAAATTGCAAATCTTCCATAATACATAATTGCTTTTTTTTTTCAAACAATTGAGAACGAGGCATACAATTCTGAAGCGAAAGACTCTGAAAATAAAAAGCTGAGAAATTCGTGGCATTCATCGCCATGTCCAAGGTCCACAAACACCTTTATTAGGAAATATGTGAGAAAATTTCAAGAAATTTACTTCATTACGGCTGTATCTGAGTAAGAAATACTTGGATAAGCACTCTTCTTTCTCCATTAAAGGATATATTTTTTTTCCCCCTTCGAAACTGAACAATTTCAGTAGTTCTGATCAAGGAAGAAATATTCTCAAAAAAGAACTTCTCTTCAGCTTGTTTCAGAAATCAAAACAAATTTTTTTCCGGCTCCAGTCAAGTTACATTTTCACCGGAAAAGACTAAACAAGATTCAATAACTGCCAACAGGGATCCTCCATGAGCAGACGCAGGTGATAACATTTTCATCTCGCATTCCTACCACCCCTTTTTTTATGGAAGATGGCCATTAATGGGATGATGATAAAAAAAAGGCAAGAAAAGATTAAAAGAAAGAGTGGAACGAAGAAATTAGGCAGGGGTGGGGAACATCCCCAAAAGGAGCCGACCCTGTAATCATTTCCTTTGCTGTAGGCCGCCGCACTGGACACAGACTCACACGAAGCGAAGGTCAACTTGCTGCTCCCCCTTCTTCCTTGTGGAATAAATAAAAAGATAATAAAAAATGGTATGATCCATTCTTTTATGGCATGAGCGGAATCCTTTAGTGGCGAAAGGGTGCGTAGATTTAGTGGTACATTTACATCAGAATGGAGGATAATATTTGGAATTGTGAAAACAGCTTGACTTGGCAATTGCCTGTGAACACTGAACAATCAATCCCGGCAACGATTTAAAGCAGAGAGATCAAGGCTACTTCGGCAACAAGCACTCGCTCATAAGAAGGTACTTTCGATAAATGATAAATATTTTTAGCAAATGAATTATACTATTGCCATTTCATGCTTGTAATAAAATTGCAATTATCTTGGAGAATGAATATTAATTTTTTTTTTCAGAAATGAACTTTTTCAGAACAAAACTAAAAAAAAGAGGAAAAAAAGAAAGAAAAAAAGCGTAAGATTCTGATAGAAGTGTTCGGCAGTAATTTGCAAACATAATTGCATCAATAATGCATTTTTAATGGATGTTTGCGGATTCTCAATGTTATGATATTCACTGAATCTTAGTCTTAGTTTTAATTTTTTTTTTTTTTTTTTTTTTTTTTTTTTTTTTTGTAAAACGCAATAATACATATTGAAGCAATGGAATAATACATAACAAAATATGAAATAATGCACACTCGCTAGCCTCACGCAAAATTTAGGTAGAAATAGGAGCAAATAATAATATAGGACTGAGCAGTGAAATATGCGGGGGTACTGTACTTACGATAAGTAAGACAAACTAGCGAAAACGAAAAGTATGATAAATCAGTGAGACATATGAAAATCTAGTTAATATGAAAAGTATGACAAACTAGTGAGTTTCATAGATGCTTCCCAGTTTTGGTTAACATTATTTTTCAGCTTTTTTTTGGGGGGGGGAGGCTATACCAATTAGTTGAATGGAACGTTTAGTGAGATTGACGTTTATAACGGAACTACCTTATATTTGCTTCAACATCGAGCGAAAAACTTGTGTGCGATTTTAAATGTAACGCGGAGCCGCTAAGAAAAACATCAAAATCTCGCCATGGAGCCGAGTCACCCCAGGGGAGAAAGTTTAAAGCGAGCCAAGCAAAGGCAAGACAGACGGAAGTTCTATTTCTTTCGAAAATATACACTTTGGAGTCCACTGAAATGAGGGCAAAGCCCACAGAGCTGTCAATCGATCCGAGTAGTGCCAAGGCTCAGACTGGCGATGAAATCTGCGAGCTGAAAACAATTCTTTCGAAACCAGAAGATGCATTTCACATTAAGTAATTTCACCCAATAGGCAAGTCATCGACATCCCGAGAAAATTATTCTTTGGAAATTCAGAAATACAGAATAGTTTCTGAACAAAACTTAAAACAACGAATCCAGATGGCGCCGGGTATGAAATTTTTTGATAGCAAAAGCATTGATTAGTGCTGTACTGAAATTCTACCACATTAATTATAAAGAAAAATTCAGAAAGTCGATAAGCTTAAGAAATGCTCAATATATATATTTAGAAATTTTAATTGGACTAATATGATATACCGCCTAACAACTGTGCCTTTAAATTTTTCGCAATATGGCGAGTTTCACATTATAAAAAGAATTGAATGTGCATTTTGGTTTCAATAAACTGCATCCAAATTTGATTGAAATTTATAATTTTGGAATCAAGGCCACGTACCGAATTTCTTTTATCTTGCTTGTAGCGCTATTGAGTTATTACGCTCATAGTTCATCCAATTCATTTGTTGGTAGAATTGAACCAAAATTTGATACATAATTTTGGTATACAAAACAAATTTCATTTATCTGCCCGCTTTATTTATCAGTATCACGCTCACAAACAAATGAGCGTAAGGATGGAGAAATTCTGCAGAGGCTAACATTTAAAAAATTAAATCTAATTAATCAACATCTTAGCATGAACTATCGATTAACTGAGCATTAAACGAGACAATACATTTCACTGAAAACCAGAAGAATTTTTTTTTTTTTTCCTTAACTCAAGATTATTTTTCCAAGAAAAATAAAATATAGCTGGAATTTACTTTACATTTTCAAATAAAGGGGAAAAAAAGCGTTAAAATGGGGAATTAACTTATAATTTCTTTTTAATTAAAATAAACTATTATAGCAAACTTAAAAGAATTACATCTAATTAATCTTTATTTTAATTTGTACTATTTTCTTTTACATAAATTCCATAAAAACAACAACAACAAAAAAAAAGATTCCATTAACATGGCTAATCTAAAACATATAATAAGTCACTCTCGGTTCCCTGGCATCTCAGTATTATTCAAGAAAATGGCTACTTTAAAGTAGTTTTACCTTCCCGGCTCTTCAAATTCGATTGAGAAACACTTCGAATAAACTAACCAATTATATATGCAAAAAAAAAAAAAAAGTGTTTCACTACCAAATTTATTTATTACAATTTACTATTTCAACACAATCGATGAAAAGGCAACCCAATACAAAGTGCTTCATAAATTACCATCCAAGAAATTAGATTTAATGGTTAACTCTTAACAATTTTCAATTAAGATATTCTATTTTTTTCAAAATTAGATTTTTTTTTTCGCCAGTTCTGATTAAAGCTTATTGGTAAGACTACCAAATGAATGAGCCCAGGCCCGCCTACCTGCAGGACAACCATTCAAAAAGAGATCCCCAGGCAAAATGGCCGACCCGCGAAAGCACGATCTTGCCCAGTCGCCTAGTTATCACCACCTTTAATTATGAGAAGTTCCAAATCCCTTAAGGCAGAATATAAAATACTTTCTTTTCTTTTTTTCATTTTCATTCCTTTTCTTTTCCTTATTACCTGCATTTTTATTATTTTACGCTGGCATCAACGTGTCGGCGTTTTTCCTTTGTGCTTTTCAACGCTTTGACACGCCCATTAGGACAGTTAGGGATGAATAAGATTAGAAAGAAAAAGAAAGAAATTCCTTCGGGTTGATTATAAGAACATATATTTTTTCATACTAAAAAAGAAAAAAAAAATATTAGGGGAAAATTTTACCGCCAAACCTTTGTCGGCCAAAAAATTAAAATGGGAAAAATGAAAAAACACATTAGCGAATGAAAATAAAAGATACTTTACAGTAATTATTTATTATTTTCGCAAGTAATTAAAAATAATGCGCATGCAAATAAAATGTATCTTATAACAGTAGAAACAATGTCCGTAAGTTGAGAAAAGATTCTAGTAATAAAATTAAGAGCCAAATTAATTATAATTTAACAAACTATATCGCGCAAGCTGCAAGAAAAGAACGAATTATGCTTCCGTTTTTAAGCTGCAATCATGCAAAATAAAACGGTGATTATCGTTCTAAAACATTTTCTAAGATTTCATCAAACAATTTTTAATTATTAAAAGAATGGTTTGGAAATCAAATTTTTTTTTTAAAGTTTATATATTTTATAATATTTCCGATATTTTAGGTATAAATTCTTTTCTAACAAAAATTAACACAAATATTCCTTGTGCAAATCACACATATATATTATATATAAATTAATAAATGATTTAAGTAAAATTAATGTAGCATATTATGAAGTCAAAAATATAAATAAAATTTAGATTTATCTAACGAATAAACAAAAACGAGCCTCTTATGTAAATAGAGAACGATGTTAAATAGACGATGCAAAAGCCCAGAAATAATGAAAGTGAAATCAGCAAGTTACGAAATAAAGAGTAAAAGTAAAGCAATTGTTTCTAATAAAAATGAACTTTTCTTACCATTACGTGTAGTATTTACAAAGTGTCCACATTATTTAAACAGGTAAATCTACAA
>JAPMOR010092079.1:6840-62009 GCA_026543865.1 Argiope aurantia
TCTTCATGTTGTTTCTTTTTGTATGAATTTTATTTTAGTAAATGTAAAAGTGTTTTCTTTAGTATTATTTATTGAGAAATGTTTTATATTTGTACTCATCCAATTTACAATTAGCAACCATAAAGGGTTGCAGGAAATGGGATACTTGAACAAATGATAAAATTGCATTCATTTTTTTATTTTAATTTTATTCCTTTCAGTATGAAAAAAGTTGAAAATTATTTAATAATTCATTTGCTTGTTTATTTCCATGTTTTCTTTATTTTTGAATAAAACTACTGAATGTGTGTTTCAGGTATGACACATTTCCACAGAAATTCTGATTTCAACATTTTCGGAATTAAAATTTATCATTTTTGTAATGATGTAATGTAATGATTTTTTTTATTTAAATAACAATATATAAAGTATTTTTTGTATAAATTAATTCATGTTATATATTTAATTAGTCAAATTTATTTTATTTCTTGGTGTTTATGTCTCACACTATTCATTATTTTATAAAGATCAGCTTTTTTTTTTTTTTTCCTTCAAAGTTCATGCCATGTCTTATGTTTGATCTACTATTGGGCTTGTCCTTATGTGGCAATAAGTTCTTAAAATTTAATTTACTTAAAAACAAGCTGAAATGTGGGTACTTTTTCCCCCACAACTCTCTGTTAGTCAGTCTCAGACTTTTACACCTCATGTCTTGACTTGATATCAGAATAAACTTGATTAATCTCATCATCAGTTTCTTATTTCAAATATTTTCTGATCCCCCCCCCCTTCTATGAAATTAGTACGAGTTCCATAGAATTTTAGTTGAATTTATCTTTCTGGATAGGATTACAGGTTCCTTAGTTTATTTGGATTGTAAATTTAGCTAAGCTAATTAATTTAGATCATAAATTTAATTTGTGAAGTTAAAAATGATTAAAGGAAATAATTGCATAAAATAGTTATGATAGGCTTGCTTTTTATGAAAAATAGCTCTGTAATCAGCTTTTGCTGTATAAAATAAAATAATTTCTAAGACTATTCATTAATTAATGGATTCAGATTATGAACAGACAAAAGTGTACTTTTTCAAAAGATTGTTATACTTAAACGATAATCATTTCACAAAAAAAAAAAAAAAAAAAAAAAGTGTTTAAGAGTTGCTGTCCTATTGTCATCTGTAGCTGCTGCTATAGGAAATTTGAACAGATGAAAATAAGATTTCCAATGGTTGCCAGAAACAATAGTGAACTTTCTAGGTGAGGAAAACAAAAAAAAATGAAAACAAAATCTGGAATGCACAATATGAACTTTTATACATTTATGAGCCAAGACTTAGCCATCTGTTTACATAAACTTTTTTGTGTGCTGCATCATTTATTTCTATTCTCTGAATTTTTGTTAGCTAATTTCTGAATGTTATATCAATAGAAATTGATAATATCAAATGACTTCAATAAAAAATATTTTCTCTTAAAAGATTATGTTACTTAAAACTTGTGCTTTCTGTATTCAAAATTTTTCTGGTTCGGCAATATTTCTTTTTATTTTATGAGTATAATTAATACATTATAATCAATAATTATGCTTTGAATTTGTTGTATAATATTTTTTTATTTAGGATCCAAAGCAAGCTGATATAACGGCATTTCTAGTTGATAGAAATAGTAAAGGTTTAACTGTTACAGTGCATGACAAAGTTTGTCTTCGTGGACTTCAAAGTATGTATTATTTTCTCCATTCTAATACTTGAAATACTGCTTATACAAAAATATGCTTATATATTTATCTGACTATTTCAAACATGATATTTTTAATCAAAAAAATTATCACTTATCTTTGTTTAAATTATGAAATTCAGAAATAGGAAACTATCCACATTCTTCTGTATTTAAAAAGTCTGTGTGCATTTATGTGTTTAGATAATTTATCTTTTTTTGATTATAATAAAAGTTCTGATTAGTATTCTACTCATAAATATTTGGAATAAAATGAACTTCCGAACATGGCATTAAAACAAAAAATTTCTTTTGTGTTTTATGACTTGATGTATGAACTTTTATTTTTATTAGCTTGTGGTGAATAGCATATAAGCCAGTTAACAACTCTTCTACCCGAATGATCGTTTTGGTAAAATTGTTAAGTTACTGGACAGCTAACCAAAAGGTCCCAGGTTCTATCCTTGCTCATCCCATATCGCCTCGGACAATGAACCTTCAACCTTCCTACAGCTGCTGTGGTGCCATCTACCCGCACCTAAAGTCGTCAGACTCACTTGACGCAGCAACCCAAAGTCGCCAGACACACTTGGCGCATTAGCACCCACAGACGCTTGTCGCTATTCAACTGGGTATCAGCCCATTAAGACAACAGCTAATATTACATCACCACTCAACATCCATATCGTTCGTCTCACCTCCGACTCACTGGAGGGAGAGTACTGTGGTGAATAGCATATAAGCCAGTTAACAACTCTTCTACCCGAATGATCGTTTTGGTAAAATTGTTAAGTTACTGGACAGCTAACCAAAAGGTCCCAGGTTCTATCCTTGCTCATCCCATATCGCCTCGGACAATGAACCTTCAACCTTCCTACAGCTGCTGTGGTGCCATCTACCCGCACCTAAAGTCGTCAGACTCACTTGACGCAGCAACCCAAAGTCGCCAGACACACTTGGCGCATTAGCACCCACAGACGCTTGTCGCTATTCAACTGGGTATCAGCCCATTAAGACAACAGCTAATATTACATCACCACTCAACATCCATATCGTTCGTCTCACCTCCGACTCACTGGAGGGAGAGTACTGTGGTGAATAGCATATAAGCCAGTTAACAACTCTTCTACCCGAATGATCGTTTTGGTAAAATTGTTAAGTTACTGGACAGCTAACCAAAAGGTCCCAGGTTCTATCCTTGCTCATCCCATATCGCCTCGGACAATGAACCTTCAACCTTCCTACAGCTGCTGTGGTGCCATCTACCCGCACCTAAAGTCGTCAGACTCACTTGACGCAGCAACCCAAAGTCGCCAGACACACTTGGCGCATTAGCACCCACAGACGCTTGTCGCTATTCAACTGGGTATCAGCCCATTAAGACAACAGCTAATATTACATCACCACTCAACATCCATATCGTTCGTCTCACCTCCGACTCACTGGAGGGAGAGTACTGTGGTGAATAGCATATAAGCCAGTTAACAACTCTTCTACCCGAATGATCGTTTTGGTAAAATTGTTAAGTTACTGGACAGCTAACCAAAAGGTCCCAGGTTCTATCCTTGCTCATCCCATATCGCCTCGGACAATGAACCTTCAACCTTCCTACAGCTGCTGTGGTGCCATCTACCCGCACCTAAAGTCGTCAGACTCACTTGACGCAGCAACCCAAAGTCGCCAGACACACTTGGCGCATTAGCACCCACAGACGCTTGTCGCTATTCAACTGGGTATCAGCCCATTAAGACAACAGCTAATATTACATCACCACTCAACATCCATATCGTTCGTCTCACCTCCGACTCACTGGAGGGAGAGTACTGTGGTGAATAGCATATAAGCCAGTTAACAACTCTTCTACCCGAATGATCGTTTTGGTAAAATTGTTAAGTTACTGGACAGCTAACCAAAAGGTCCCAGGTTCTATCCTTGCTCATCCCATATCGCCTCGGACAATGAACCTTCAACCTTCCTACAGCTGCTGTGGTGCCATCTACCCGCACCTAAAGTCGTCAGACTCACTTGACGCAGCAACCCAAAGTCGCCAGACACACTTGGCGCATTAGCACCCACAGACGCTTGTCGCTATTCAACTGGGTATCAGCCCATTAAGACAACAGCTAATATTACATCACCACTCAACATCCATATCGTTCGTCTCACCTCCGACTCACTGGAGGGAGAGTACTGTGGTGAATAGCATATAAGCCAGTTAACAACTCTTCTACCCGAATGATCGTTTTGGTAAAATTGTTAAGTTACTGGACTGCTAACCAAAAGGTCCCAGGTTCTATCCTAGCGCATCTCGTACCGCTTCAAGCTAAATTTTTAATTTATTTTTAGCTGGAATGGTTCATTTTGATGATGTAGTTGTGACACCCTTAAATATTTTAGGAGGATTAGGTCAAGGCTTCAATGTAAGTCATGTTTTTTTACTTTTATCAATTATTTTGTCATATTATTAATCGCTTTGCTTATCAAATTTTCAATAAAGTTTATGTGCATATAATTTTCATGTATTCTTAAAAAGTTAAACTGAATTTTTCAGAATTCCTTGTAATTGTTTTCCCTGTGAGAACTTAACAATATAGTTGGGAAACTTGATTCTTTTATTCTAATAATATGAAACACAAAAATGGTATTATAATATCTGTTTAAAATTGAGATAATATAATACTTGAACTTTGGGAATTCCATATTCTAAACATCTACAAAATTTCTGTATTTGCTACGGAAATTAGATGAAAACTATGGATTAACTGATATATTATGAAAAACTACAGAAAATTACATTTAAAAAACGGATATATGCAGAAAGCTACAAAAAATGCCGAAAATACCCTTGAATGGGTCTTAGTTTGGGAGGAGTGGAATGGAATTTTATTCTAGCATTAAAAGAAAAACATTGGAATTTCTCATAACAAAAATGAATGTGGAGTTTATTATGATGTTAAACTGAACAGTGATGATTTTTTTTTAAAGCAAAAGTGCTTGCTATTTAATGAAAAAATTTGTAAATGTTAAACAAGTAGTTTGTTTGATCAATAAAATCATGCTCTGTGATTTTTAAAAAAAAATATTTCACTTATATATTTAGTCAATAATAAATGTCTCTTAAATAATATTGATTAATGTTTGAAAATATTTGTGATACTGCCTAATGATTTGGTAACTAAAGTTGGAGGCTATAGAATTCCAATTTCAGCAACTTGAAATAATGTAAAAAGATTTATTTCTTTTAATTTTTCTTTTCAGTAATATAGCAATACTATTAATTGTTGAGTTTTATTGCTTGTTTTTAATTATTTTAACATTAAACATTTATTTTAATTATTTTAACATTAAACATTTTATAAAAACATATTCCTATTTTATTTTTATTTTTTTAAATTTCTGTCATTTGTACATCCATAATTGTATATTAATGTTTGTAAAAATCAAGTGAATTATTTGCTGTTAGCCTTTTAATTTTGTAAAATAAAATAAATTTTCTCTTGATTCTTTTTATGTTGATACATACTGAACTACATTTCAGGTTTATTTAAAATCATTAGAATCATTCAGATTTGCCATGCATTCATTTACATTTGGAGCCTTAAAATCTTTTCTTGGTAAGTAAAAAAGATTTAATCTTTTGTTAAGTTTGTAACATATAATTTTTAACCATTTTGTTTCTTGATTTTCTAAGTTAAACTAAAATATTTTTGATCTCTTTAATTCCTAATTTCAAAAGCTGTTTTTCTTTTCTTTAAAAAAAAAAAAAAAAAAAACTTTGAAATGAATTTTTTTTTTCAACTTTTGTCAGTTATTTTCAGTTATTATAAATCAGTTTTTAATAAAAATCAACTGTCTATTATGGCAGTGATATTGAATTCTTCATCAGTGTCTTTCATTCGATCCCCTTTGTTACATGATGTTTCTAAAACTCATAAGATTGTATAAATTAAAATACAATTCCATAATAAAAAAGAAGAGATATTCTACAAACAATGAGTCAATTGACCTGAAATAGTAAGATTTGTTGTATTAAAAAAATTGATATAAATGTTATTATGTAAATTGTTGAGACATTTTTCATTATGATTTCAAAGATACTTCATAGCATAAAAAGTAATGTTACCCTAGTGATAATAGCCATGTCTTCATTTCTATAAATCAATCACAACAATGCTTGCTATATCTCAATGTCATCAATTTCCTTCCTATAAACTTAGATCATGGATTTGCACACATGCATATTCTATGACAATATAAAATGTCCTAAAGAAACATTTCATCAATAAATGGCATGCTTCTACATATCTAACATTATAGAAATAGCACAGAATGAAATTATGCAATTGAATGTATTCTGATTTAGTTTTCATCTCTCCTTTTTAGCAAATTTCATTTTTAAGATTTCAAATTTTGTGTTTTATATCTAGTTTTAGTTCTGAACAATACTAATTACTTATTCATGCTTTAAATATCTTGTTTTTATAGATTCTATCACAGAGCACATCATCCATTGTGAAAGATTAGAAAAATCTTTAGCTGACTACCAGTTAGTGAGGGTAAGAATGATTTGTTTTGAATTAAAATCAGAGTTCTGTCAACTGATGATCATGGTTCTTTGCAAAAAAATGAGCAATGATATTTTCAAAATGCTTTCTACTGCTGTGCAATAAATTGTATCAAATGTTAGAGAATTAGTTGATTAAATAAAAATAAAATAAAAGATTTGATGTGCTCAAAGTAGTGCAGATGAAAATGAAGGAGTGGAATATTTTTTTTAAAAAATTACATATGATATATTTGTATGTTGATGATTATGTAATCATAACTTAGAAACCTTATGCATGTTTATTATTATGAGAAGTATCAGTCAAGTTTCAATTTTTCTACAAACTATGTTATTAAAGTTTCTAATATATACACATAATGTTACTGTTATGGAATAAAATGTTGTTTACTTAAATAATAGTTTCAAAAATATTGAATGGGAATTAAAAGAATTTTTTTAACTACTTGCCTACAATTTCTTATAATAGATAGTTTTATTTAAAAGAAAGTGTTTTTTTATGAACTTGCACTCTGATTAAGATTGTTATGTATAAAAACCAATTTATATACATAAGATTAAATTAAAACAATTGATTTGAAACTTATTAGACTTTAATATTGATGGATTAATCTATGTTCATTAAAGCTTAATACATACTTCCCCAGAAAATTAGAACTGACATTTCATTTGCTTTAAAATTAATAAAGGCAAATTGTCCAAATATTTTTAGTATCACCAACAACAACTTGTAAATTCCTAGTGACTAAAGATAAAATATTCTTACTTTTTAATTATATTGAACCTGGATATTTTTTTTATCTTGTAATACAATAATCATTATTTATTATTAGCAAGACTACTTTTAACATTTATATTATATTATTGATATTATTCTGATTCAATTCAGTTTAATATTAAACTTGCAAAGAATTTATAAGTTTGTGATGATTTTTATGATGATGACGATTTTCATTTTGACCTTTGAATTAACTGTTTTGGTTAATCTTGATGATATAGTATAAAAATATTATAAAATTTTTGCTTCATGTAATAGACAAGTTTACCATTATTTTAAATAAAAAGAGTTCTCATACCTAAACAGGTTTAAATTTTCCCTGTTTCATATGTTAAGATATTCTGTTACTTCTTCAGGTTAAGTGATCATGTAAATAGAAAATGAAGCAGATAGTTTAAACCTCATTGTTGTAAAATTTTAGTGAAAAACAGATGAATTTTCAAATAATTTTTATTGATAAAGATTAAGAAATTTAATAGATCCTTTTTCTATATTTTACAATCCTGAATTTCCTCTTCACAATTGAATTAAACCTCTTTAGATGGGAACACATATTTTAAAGAGTATTAGTCTAAATATATAATATTATGAAGCTAAATATTTCCCAATAAACATTGATATGAAAAGTTGTTAGGTTATTAAAAATATATTTATTATACTGTAAGCATAAATTTAAAAAGCATAGAATTTGTTATTTCAGAAGTCTTATTTCCTAATTGATGTTTGATCTGAAAGGTATCATAGACAGGTGCATAATCTCATTATTCAAAAAGATGTAGGAACTATGTGATGGTACTGATTCTAATTTTATATTGAAGGTCCAAAATAAAATTTTCACAAATTTTTAAAACTTAAATATTGGTGTACTCCAGATGGCTACAATTCATATTCCACTATTGTATTTGAGTTAAATATAAAAACATCAAATTTGGTATTGCCAACTCGCATGTTACCTTATGTTAATTTTTCATCTCTTCAAGTTATATTATTATATAGATAAAATGATAGAGAACAAACTTATTTATTTTAAACTCTGAATAAAAAAATTTAAACTTATTTTCTTTTTTTAGACTAGGTTATCTAGAATTACTAATATGATTTATGGTATGGAAACAGCATCTTATTTTACTGCAGCCATACTTGATTCAACAGAAAAACCAGATATAACTTTAGAAACCACTGCTTTAAAGGTATGTACTAATATGTCTATTTCTAGTATGGTGTTATATTTATTATGAAGTTTATAAGAAATATAAGGAATAATTTGATACAAGCAAATTAACATTATTATTGAAAATATTGATTTTCTTTGATTAAACAATATATAGTTTTATTACATTGATTTCCTCATATATTTAATATATCATTTCCCCTTAGATATTTAATTCTGAAGCAACCTTAGATTGTCTACGAGAACTCATGGACGCTTTGGGTTCTTCAGGTCTGATGCCAGGATCTCGTCTAGAAAAATTCCATCGAGATGCTTTAGGATTAGCCATGTTTGATGTAATAAATTCATTTTTTTTTTAAATTTCAATTTATAGTTCATATTATTTTGTTTCATTATTTATTAATTCATGACTGAAAATTCTATTTTATGTATTGTTAACATGTGTTTACACTCAGTCACTTATAAGATTCCAGTAAGTCATGCATGTGCAGAAGAAAAATTGCACATACACTGAAAAAGCAGACAATAGCAAGTCCTTGTCCTGATGGGACAAGGACTTGCTACTGTACAGTTTCTGTGCATGCATGGTCCTATTGAATGGATTATAACTGGCTAAGTGTAAACCCATTTTTAATATGGATATATATTCATTTTTCATCTTCTATTAAATATTTTGAAATTATGAGTTCTATTTTCATTAAATAAAATTTTTTATCGTAATAAATATTTTTAAAAAATTGTGATGATGAAATTACACATTTTAACTATGCATTCCTTACAAGATGTTAGATTTTTATTTTGTTAATGCTAATTTTATTATTATTATTATTTGTAATTATTGAATGTGTATGTTTCATAATAAATATTTATCTTAAGAAGTTCAAGGCAATAAATTTAGCATTTTTTGGTTCACTCTGTTCTTAAAAGTTTGAAAAAATATAAACTCTTATATTAATTATGTAAGATTTTTTTTTTCATTTCATTTTTTTAGAACTATCTTATTACAGCTGATTCTCATTATTGATGCTTTATTGCCTATAATTTTTCTAGAAACGTTATTTGTTTAAATAAACTAAAATAAAATTACTTGCATTATTATTTAATTTTACAGTGCATAAAAAATAAAATAGCTTAAATTATGTTATATATTTTAGAATATTTTTGTTACGTTTCCTTCAGGTCTTTGTATGAATTTTTCAGAGCCCAAATGATGTTGCTCGACTTTATTTAGGCTTGCAGGGATGCAAATATGTTGGAGAACATGAACTGGAAAAGATAAGGTAAGTTTTACTATCTTCTTTAGTTTGACTAATAGTAAAGATGATTGTGTCGAGGCTCTATAGGCCAGACCGTTTGAACCTAGAGCTACGAAATTTAGTACATGACCTTTGAAGATGACAATGTGAACCTCAACATGATTTTTTAAAAAAATTTAATTGCATTTTTTTAAAATTGTGCTAAATTAACTGAAAATAAGCAAATATTTTCTTTTGCCTTTCTTCTAATTCTAAACTTTTGAGTTTTCAGCACAAAAATAATTTTTACATATTTTTAAAAGTTAAGAAATTTTCTTTTTAATGATGGCAATTTAATTGTTGTATACATTTTTCATGAATTTTGTCGATTCTTTTAAAAAAATTTTTTTGCATAAATTTCAGCATAGATTTTATTGTTGAGTGAAATTCAAATTGCTTTCGTATCTTCGTCAAATATTTAATTCTATGATTTTCTTCCATTATTGAAATCTGAGAGTGGATTCTGTATAAATTTGTATAATCTACATGAAGAATAAGAAAATGTGGTGACAGTACTGTGAAATTTAGAATGAAAAATGAACCAGACATTTACACTTTTAATAGTGCTTTGATATCATGAAATTTGGCTCTATTATAATATGCAATAATGAACAGGTATAAAATTATTAAAAGAAGACAGCATGTCACATTTTGATACTTTAAAGCAATTTCTTGGAGGAATCATGATCTTTAAGTTATGCATAAGTGGCTTAACTGAAAATAAATACAACTAATATTCCTGGCAAATCAGCTGACTGCAAAAAATTGCTATTATATAAATAAAAAAAATTCAGAATTAAATTACATTAGGAATTGAATAAAACTTTCTAAACATGAAATAATTACTATTTTTGTTTTGTGTGAAAAATACCTATTATGTATTATAAAAAAATTCAAAAATAAAACTTGATATAGAAATATGGTTGTTTTTTCAAGTTTCATGTTAGATATCATTTCATCTTAGATATCATTCATTAGATATCAGAATTAATTATTAATTAAAACTTTAATAAGAATCATGTAAATTTTGGATGCATGTAAATATATAAACTGATTTCCAGTGCATTTTTTAATTTAATACATCATATAAATTTAAGTTTTTTTAATGGTATTTTGATTTTCTTTCCCCTTTTGTGAAAGAATGCCTTTTATAAAAATAATCTTAAAAAGCATTTAAATTATGTATTTTCATTATAAATTTTTAAATTAGCACATAAAAATTAATTTAAATGACTTTTTACATTCTAATGCTGTGAACTGAATTTTTGTAAATATTTTAATGCTATGAAAAGTTACACAATGCATTTTGAGACACTACATATTTCTACCAAACATATAACTGAATGTAATATTTTACCATTCATCTATATTGTGTTTTCTGTTACGTATGCATAACATTAAAAAGTTTAAATGTATGCTGTATAGCAGTTTCACAATAATTAACATTCCATGTCAGTAAAAGATATGAAAATAAATAATGAAACACACTATCCTTAGCCAGAATTCCCAATTGCAATTTTTTGTATCTGAATTGAGATAAAGTGGTTTTTCTAGAAGTAAAAAATGCATAACATTTTGAGGCCCTGAAATTTTTATCTTGAACTTCATTAAATTTTATAATCCTGACTTAAACCTGTTATTTTCTGGTATCCAATTATGTATTGCCATTAAGTTGTGCTTTTTTATGCATGAAATTGTTTAACATAAGCTGTTTAATATCTGTGTTCTAATTAATTTATTATTATACTACACTTTCTTCTGTGCCTCTTAGAAAATTACGAAATCCGTTCTTTTTCCCTTTTGACATTATGAAAGAACATATTCGTCAGCTGAGAATTCGATGGAATCTTATAAAATATGAGCAAGACATTGCTGGACACATTCATCCATCCTTAGTGGTGAGTGAAAAATTAATGAATAATAAATTTATTATAAATTAATTACCTATAAATTATAATGATTTATTATGATTGAAAGAGATACAAGGTTGAAATTTATTTTGTATCCTAATTATTTGTTATTATGCTACTGTAGAGGCATGAATTTGGAAAAGATTTTTTTTAAATATTTAAGTTTAATTTGTGTTATTGATTTTCTATTATATAAACAAAATATTTTTACTTTAATATTTTATTATAAAAATTGAAGCTTTTTGACAATTCTTTAATGTTCTTTGATGTATCTTAACACGTGCCAGGGAAAATGTCAAAATCATTTTATCTCACTGTCTCTCAACATTTAAACCATTTTATAATGTATTTATTTCTCTTTGTTTGTAGGAATGGGGAAATAAACTGGAGAAATGCTTACAAAACTTTGAAGTAGCTTCTGCAACAATCTTGTCAGATCATGGGCAAGTAAGAAAGTTGTTTTGTTTTATGATGTAGAAATCAGGAATTTTAATTTCTGAATTATATTATTCTTGATAACTAGATTTTTAACAGTACAGTGGAATCTTGCTTAACAAGCACAATTAGTTCCTGAACCATAATTGTAATATGGAACCCTCAATAAGTGAAACAATGTTTCCCATTAGAATCAATGGAAAATGGGGTAATGCAATTTATACAGAAAAAATATTCAAATTTATGGTGATGAAATTTATTATTTATAATGCATGCTTTTTTTACAAAAAAAAAAAAAAAAAAAAAAAAAAACTTTATCTACACTTTAAAATTAGGCCAAAATGAGATACAAGATAGTTAAATACATTTCTGGTGTACATAAATATTACTTTATTAGGTAGTTCTCAATGTAAGATGCATTAATTTTTCATGCTTTCAACATATCTCTTATCTGACTGGAATGTTGTTTCTCTGATGAGTCTATTATTTCTTCCACTCTTGACAAATTTTCTCTGCAGCTTTTTGTAGTGATACAGAATACAGTTCTATAAGCTTTTAGGTAGCTCTGGCTAAGTTTGATCACCAACTCATCATTGTTTTTGATATCCTC
Organism: Argiope aurantia; assembly: GCA_026543865.1. Classification (NCBI taxonomy): domain Eukaryota; kingdom Metazoa; phylum Arthropoda; class Arachnida; order Araneae; family Araneidae; genus Argiope; species Argiope aurantia. The sequence goes on from JAPMOR010092079.1 coordinate 19,301, forward strand.
ATCGCTATGTTTGACTACCAACTCACTATTGTCTTTGATATCCAAGTCCCATAATCTTGGTCAGAGACACAATACCAGCTATTTATCCACAGGCAATGTTCATATACTCAGAGTTGCATTCGAAAACACATCCAGTTAAAGTATCCTTCATGCAGAAATAAGATAGTTAAAATAAACAAACACAATCAAGTCAAAGGATAAACTGGGTTACTAAATGATGTCAACACAGAGCAATCTCATTAGCAAAAAGATTCAAGCAACACTTGTCGATACCAAAAATCCGAAACCAACATAAGTTCCCTCTAGGAGAATGTGCCAAATGTCTCATTTAGAGCAACAGCCACCATCTTACATTAAAATGAAGATCACCTGCTTTTCTGTAAATGTTTAGTTAGAGAAACATAACAATGATAGAAATAAGCCTTAACAATTCAAGAATAATAGTTATACAATAAAGCTTACAATATAATAGTTACAGAATAAACCAATAATAATTTTACAAAAAGTTATAATGCACTTAAAAATTATACAAAAACAAAATAATGCAATGAAGTCACTCAACTTCAATTGATAAAAGTTGAGTAATAATATCACTATATGATTTCTTTTACAAGATGCCGAATAAGATTTTTCAATTTTTTTTTTTTTTTTTGCTAGCAGCCAAAAGGCCAGTAACTCCTCAAATTAACCCATTTAGGGCAGTCTTTTATTATATGGTCAACAGTTCCTTCTGAAGTTCTACACTAACAAAGTAGTATGACTTTGGAAAGTTTTACTTTAATTTACCATTTTTAAATCCTATTCTCTTTCTTAATAAAAGGACTTTTTTTTTTGAATTAAAAAATGGATTAAATTTCTTTTAAACAAATTTTTATATGCAAATATTTACATGCTTATAATTTTCACTTTGATTTTGTTTCATCTATCTATCTATTATTATTTCCATTCCTTCCTGAGTAAGATTAAATTTAAGAAATGAATAATTATTTATAGTTATTTTTACTTGTAGCTGTAAGGCATTAACTTACCAATAAAGTTTTTAATTTATATATATTGTGATTTTTTTAAATGCTTATAAAGAAGTATGGTTTCAGATATGTTGTATGACTTCACCTCTCATGTTAGATTTACTTCTAAATTACTTTGTCAACACAAAAATTTTCACTTTTATTTTCTCATATATTAAGTGTAAAGAGAAATTACTACAAGTATCATAAAAGCAGTAAGATGAATTTGATGAATCACCATGTTTTAAACTTTTCTGAATCTGTAAAAATTTCCTTGGAATAACATGATAATTCAAAATTCAAATTTGGTATTTCATATTATGTAATTCGATTATAGATAGAATTTTATAATTGTTGTATTCTATATGCCAAATTTGCATATATTCTTTTATTATTGTATATTATTTATTGTATATGAGGATCTTTTGTCTGCCTATTCATATGCATGCATCTGTATGATAACTCAAAGCTCAACAAACTGGATAAAGGAAAGTTAGCATATAATTTCATAACTAGACATGTGGAATGGTATCAATTTTGGACATAGCCAATTAAAGAGAGGAAGTAAAAATATATATTCAATTTCCTTCACTATGTGAAACTTAAAGCATATCATTTTGCTCATATTTAAAAGAAAGACTAAGATTTCTCTTCAATTTCTTTCATTGGTTGCATCATACTCCATTCATGGCTTTATATAAGAATAAAAAAACTGAGCCTTTAATTTGTATCATATAGATATTCCATTTTTACATTTGTATGCGTATATCATGAACTGATCAAAGGCAGATATTTAGTTTTTCAAAATCTCAGTATTTTAATTATATCTTTGTTTCAGAAAGTAGTAGAAGCTCAAATTGATCCTAGAAAATTAGCTGATATTGCTAAGGAACTGTATGTGTGGGCAGCTGTTCTGTCAAGATGTTCAAGATCATACTGCCTGGGCATGAAAAATTCTCATCATGAGGTAAATTTGATTAATATTTACTTTTAGACAAAGAGTTTTTATTTGATAATATTTAATTTCAAATAATTTTTTGGTTATTCTTAAGTAATGAAATATCTGAAATTATCTTCTTGAAAGATATTCATTATCATGAAAATGTAAGATTGAATCATCAAAATAGTCAAGTACAAGGTTTTGATGAATATTTATACTTAAAGTTCTCCTTAGTTTGTTGAGAAAATTTGTGAATTATATCTGTCAATCAGTCTATATGTAAATATAATAAATCAAAAATGGAAAATGTTAATGATATTTAGTATATGAACAGTATCAAATTTTGGAAGAAATCCAAAACTGGAAAAATCTGTTTATCCATTTGTGTGCAAGTCAAAAGTGCAACAAGTCAAATGTATCGTTTGTTACTTTTAATATTGAAATTATAAGTCTTCATGAAATGTTAAACCCATGTAGTCAGAGGATTGATTGTCTGCATGCATGTGTGTGTGCTAAACTTTACCATGGTGTTTAAAAACATTTTATGGATTTGTCAATCTCAATTACAAAGAATTCCTTATTGATATGGTAAGTTCCCAATTTTTTCAAAAGTGTGTATCTGGGGAGGAAAGGGAGGTATTTGGAACATGTTTCTGCTTCTGATTGTATTAAAAAATTTAACTTGGAAAGATTATACTTTTAGTGATAAGAAAGTATAATAAAATAAAAAATAAAAAAAAATCATCATTTTAAAATAGAAATGTTATATTTCCTATTACACCTGGTCCTTAATTTCTCCAAAAGTGTTTTACTGCTTTTGAGCAAAATTTTTTTTTCTTCTAGAATATAACATACAAATTATCATAACAATTTAATATTTCCAGTTTGAAGTAATTTATTGTCATTATGTCTCCATTTTTTTAATTAATTGTTATAAAAATAGAAATGATGAATATCATGGTAAACAAGAAGGACTTAGAAATACACTTTAAAATTAGGGAAAATTTGTAGTTCAATTAATAATAGAAAATAGATCTTCTTCAAATAGAACATCAGTCTACTATAAAACAAATCTTGATTTAACCGAATTAGCACTTTTTAAACATGCCACATGCAGTTCATCACCATCAACTAATCTATTCTGCAGATGTGTGAATAATAGATCTTTATTTGGATCTTTAATTTTATCACTAAAAATATACATATTTATTGAAAAATTAGCTATGAATAATCTGAAAAATTATTATTTCATCTTCACAGCTTAAATGAAATGAGTTAAAATCGTGTTTAAATTCTTCCATCAGCAGTATTATTTTCTTTTCTTTCTCGTCATCAGGTTTTTTCTTTTATTTTTATATATATATTGTTATACTGAAAATTGTTACAACTTCATGATTTTGTTTTCCTATATTTTATAGCTTCGCCTTGCAGATGCTTTCTGCTATGATGCATTTTTGAGGGTTGCTATAAATATGGATGCTATTGCTATTGGTATGTTGAATTCAAAAATACTTAGTTTATTTTTCAAAAAAGTATTAATTATCTATTATCCATTTTTATAACTTAAATTTGCAAAAAGGAAAATATATATAATTAAACATTATTTGTAGCCTCAAGTTAGCATGTTGCAGAGTAGTAAATTTATACGAGATAAATACGAGCAAATTTATACGAGATAAAATATATACCTTTCAAATATTTTTTTAATCATTTTTACCATTAACACATGATTTCCAACATGCAGAAGGTTTAACATGGATGTTTAATTTCATAGATTTCACATTTTAATTTTATGTTTTGATGATAAACAAGCTGTCTATTAATTCAAAAGGTTCCAAATGTCAATCAAAGATGACATCCTTTCTTTCATTTCCCCATCCCCAAAGAATTTTGAAAGTATTATAATCAAAATTTATCATCTCAGTTTGATAAATTTTGATTTCCTTGTCTCCAGGGCTGAATACATCTTTTAGTCCATATATATGTGACCAATAATTTTAAATCACATAAAGAGATAGATGGATGTTTTCTTTTTTCATGTTGCCCAAAATTCTAAATAATAACTTGTATCAAGTTTCTTTAATGTTGTTTGCCAATGCGAATGAGTGGTTCCTAGAAACACAAAATGACTTTCTTCATTATATTATGGAAGTAATAGAAATTAGCTTAATGTATATTTATATATTAGCTTAATGTAACCTTAAATGTATATTTTTAGTATGATGAATGTATATATTTTGTAATTTTATGATAATATATAAAGGCAGAACTAGGTAACTTTACCAATCAAGTAAAGCAACAGTATGGCTCCCACTACCACCATCATAAATATTAAATTCTATAATGACTGTATTCTAAATGACAAAATTTTTAGTTCCAAACAAACATTTTTACATAAAAATATGTATGTTTTATCTGCCAATAGGATTATATTATTGTGAGAATTTTCAAATTTCAGATATATTTCAAGTGATCTTATTGAAATAAAATAATGTATTCAACTCATTTATTTAACAAATTATACTTTGTTTTTTAGAAGACATTAGTATAAATTCATTCAAAATTTCATTTTCTTGCCTTTTTATCTTCAAATTATTTACCATAATTAGCATATTTTTAGGCTCAGCAAGTTGCTCCTAGAACACATTGGATTGCAATACGTTTTGATAAGTTTCAGTTTAGAAGAATTTAAATGAAAAATCCTCTGTTTTTCTGACTCCCATTTTTCAGTAACTCTGTTCATATTCAATTAAAAATAGAATCTCGAATGAGATAATCACTTCACCTGATTATAATTAGCAAAATTAATATTTTTTGGTAATATAAATACATTATTATGATCACGGACTCTCAAACCTGATAACGATCTTTTCACATCTCAAATTTCCTCTTAATTTGCATTTTTGATGTTAGATAAAAATCTAAAATTTTCATTTGCTGTGGAAGAAGTGCTCAAAGTAGAAGTTGATTGCGATATTTCAAATATAAAAATATTAAGTTTGTTTGAATATTTTTTTTGGCATTGAGAGGAAATATGTCTTGAAATTCAAGTTGCTTCTTTTGTCCTCCCCCCCTTCGCCGCCTTCCAACTTCTGGATCTTGTGGAAACTCTACTTTAATTCAGGACTAAAATTGTTTGCTGTTTTTTGGGGGCTGTCATGTCTGCTACTTTTATTCTCTCCTCCCCACCCCTTTTACACCCACTTTAGCATTACCTTATTCTTAGTGACTATGGGCCCACACCACGAATCACCCCTCAGGATGTAAAATTTTTTGTTATATACAAAGCAATAATTAGAAAACATCATAATTTGAAACCAAACCAACAGTAGCAAATTGTGTATAAAAATATATATCTTTGCTTAATGTTTTACCTTAAATGTATAATAGATACACACTAGCTGTTTTTTTAATCTGCTTTTATTTGTCAGGTTTGTTCTATTCCATCTATAGTTTCTAACTGAATTTTTGAATCTATATCTTAAAGTTTGATTAAGAATATTAAAATATATATCTAAGATTTTGCATTTGTATCTTTCCAATTTTAAAATAGTGGCTCAAATTTTAATCGTTATCATGCCAGGATTATAGCATGACAATATTTAATTGGACTAATATTATCATCAGCCATTGATTAGTAATACCCAATTAATGCAGCTAATTCAGGAAATTATCTGGCTTCATAGGAGAGATTTTACATAGCCATTTAAGAATGATTTTAAAATTTCTTCATTAATCCAGCACAGAATTGTTTCTAAAAAATCCAAATATTTCATGCTGCTTATTAAAAAAAATCTCATTTTCTTTTTATTTTTAAAAATCTTATATTTTCTATGTGACGACTAATTATTCTTTTGTTTTCTTTGTTTATGAATTCTTAGTTAATGACTATACTTGTTTATTTATTTGATTTATACTCTGATGTAACATTAAAGCTTATTGTGTTTATTATTGATAGCCTGTTGATGATGTTATGCTTTTCAGGTGTTGCTAAAAATAATGAAAGAAATCATCTTATGCAGGGAGAGCAGATTGTAGATTGCCGAGGATATTTTCCAGAACATCCTTTGAAACACAATTTTTAATTTGTATATAGTGAATAAAATGGATTTTATCTTGTCTTATTGTCGTTTCAAATTTTCATTGAAAATATTTTGGATTATCTTAAATGTAAGTGTTTTTCTTTATGATAAGACACTGTTGGTATTTTCACAACAAATTCCACATATTATCCTCAGTTAAAATATTTTGCCTCCGGCTTACCTGTTCTTTTTAGCTAAAATCACTAAATGGTAAAATTTCTTGATCCAAATATTTTTAAGAGCTATATTTAATCCACTTTCCGAAATATGGATCATTAGTATTTCCAAAATATAGCTCTCTGTCTATTGTCAATCTCATTTATCATTGATGGCAGTGGTGACGTTTGGAAATATTGATTTCTCAAACAAAATATGCCATTTTGATTCTAATAACAGTTTATTGAATATCTGATTTCACTTTTGTAGCATCTTGAATTATTTGGACTATCAAATGTTTATAAATGGTGTAAGAAATACTTAATTCGTTGCATTTTTGATGTTCGTGAGAGCTACATTCATTAAGTGTTAATATAATGACAAAATCATTTCATTGTTTTTGAATTTTGAGATTTTTTTTATTTATGTAAACAAGGTATGTTTGTAGTATTCAAAACTCAATCATTAGTTGAAGTAAAATGCATTTATTTTAACTATACTGCAGTTTATTGATATTTGTCACAGATTTTACGAGATACTATATCTGGTGTTGCTTATCTTTTTTGCCTTGATCATTTTGCAAGCTCCAAAATGCAGTTTTCTATCTATTAAACCTTTCTACCTCCAAGAAGCATCGAGTATTTACTTTTTAAATATTTGGAACACCTTTCAGCTTCAACTTTTGAGACACCAACAGTAAACTTTGGATCTCGTGACTCTAACATTCAATTTTCCCACCACACATTCTTCACAGCAAAGAGACATCTGTCCAATTCGAGACTCTGCAATGAAAAGAAGACAATATTCCCGAACATATATTTTATATCAGGTTTATAAAAATTAATATTATATTAAGCAGTAATTCATGAACATTGAAACAAAAAATTGTAAGAAATTATTCTGTTCGTTTGACATGAACTTTCTTTGACATCATTATTATTGTTTCACCACAAAAAACCAAAAACAGTTTTTTTGTGTGTGTGTGTGTGTTTTTTTAGATATTGGTTCTTCTAAATACATAACCTTAAACTATATAGCTAACTTTGGGGGTCTTAAGATTTCAATTGAATTCAAAAAGTAAAAGATATGCACAATGTTCTACTTTATCCAACTGAAAATTCCTTTTTATGATCTGAAGATGTATAAAAAGTGATAAAACTAAGAAAGAAGATCTATTTTATAGAAGATAAGCTCACCTTCAAATAAAGGTAAGCACTCTGCATTGTATTTCTGCATGTATTTTTAAATTTGAAAAAAATATTAATAATAAGTAAATAAAAAAATTGATATTTGTTATCACAAATTTCATGTTATCATATGAGAACATTATTATTTTTAAAGTCATTGTTTGTCTTAATTAATTTAAGTCATTAATTAAGTAAGTTAAGGCTTAATTAATTTAAGCCGGTTTTAAACAATCGTGACTATCAGATTAGACATGCGCCGATATTTATAAACGATTTTTTCTCTTATCTCAAAATCGGACGAACTCCAAAACTTTTCCCCGATTTTTTTTTTTTTTTTTAATTATGTGAGAACATGATGTTGTTTTGGCTTGAGGCTTTTGAAGCTATTTGAAGGCAACAAATTGTTGAAGCCTCAAAATGCGTAGGCAACAAATTGGCGATTTATCCTTTTTATTTTGGAATCGGCTGTCCCAATATAAATTTTTCATTATCTATCGTCTGCTAATGTAGTTTTATTTTGGAGTCGGCTTTCACTGTATAGCTTTTGAATTATCTATCATCTGCTGTTGTAGTATGTTCCTTGGAAATCACAGTGTTATTGCCTAACTCGCGCAACGTTTTTTAAAAATAAACAAGTTGAAATATTGTTTGTTTAATCGATAAAGATTGTTGGTTCAGGGATAATTTCAACTGATTAAAATACGGTTATTAGAAAATAATGCAGAAGGTTGTCACATCGCCAATTAAAGTTACAACTTGATTTCCAAATTATACATTCTCTGAATTCTTGCGAATTGCCTTACTTAATATAAGTCATTAACCAGTTTAAACCGGTTTAAAACAATCACGAGACTATCAAATTTCGCATGCGTCGATATTTAGAAAAACGATGGGTTTTTTTCATCTCAAAATCTGTCGAGCTCCAAAACTTTGTTTGTCAGCTAGAAAAATTGAAAATGAAAGTTTTAAAAAAATTATATATAGAGAGAGCGACCGATAGAGAAGTCTCCGGATTGTCTCAAACCCGTTTAAACTGGTTAATGACTTAAATTAATTAAGACAAACAATGACTTTAAAAAATAATGATGCTCTCACATGGTAACTTGAAATTTGCGATAGTAGATTTCTTTTTTAAATTAAAATGCATTTCATGTTATTATATTTATTTATTTATTGCGAAAATTTTGTTTAAACTGGTTTGGAATGATCACATGACTATTGTATTGCGCAATCGTTACTTCTTAGAAAAGCAATGTCCCCCCCCCCCATCTCAAAATATTTCGAGCTTCAAAACTTCTTTTTACCAGCTAAAAAAATTGAAAATGAAAGTTAAAAAAAATTATATTATCATTATAATATAACTTTCGATACCTCTCTTGGCTGTTTTGTTTTCCTTCCCATTTTCTTCTCTTTGCTTCTTCGGGCGATAACTTCTTACGACGCTGTCCTTTGTTTGCCATAGAGAATAAGCGGGTACATAGCGGATATTCCTGCCAAGTTGCCAAGTATAAGTCGCCAAATGTGACAGCTTTCTTTATCATTTTCTAATAAACCTAAAATCTAAAAATTGATGCCTCAAAAGCAATAAATCGCCTATTTTGTGCCCCTGCATTTTCTGACTTCAAAAACCACAAACCAAAATAGCATCATGTTATTTATTCTTGTAGATATCGCTTGCTTACGACTAAATCTGGAAGCACTGGCAACCAAAAATTTTGATATAAATTTTTAATAGTTAGCAATAGGTGCAGTGGGAAAATTAATTATTTTTGACTATGTAAAGATTTTGAATTTAGTTATTAAATAGAATATAATTTTAAAAAGACAAAGCGATGGGGGGGGGGGGGGTTAAAAACTGCAGCAAAAAATAGTCGTTTGACTCCATGGAATGTTAATTGCAAAAAGTAATTTTTATACACATGTATCAAATGACTGTTTTAATTTAGTTAAAATAATGTCTCATTTTGGCAAAAAATGTAGAAAATTTAAGGTATTGAAATGAAAACAATCCAGGATATGCAAAAACACGGCAAGGTTTCTGCTATAATTTCCAAAATTTTTATGCTAATGTTGTAAAATTAGTCAGTGAAATATTGGAACATTTTGATACATTTGTTGCGATATCTACCGCATCGATTAAATTGCATAAATAGAATATTTCAAAATAATCCTAAATTTATTGCTTCTTCGTATCCGCATATTCAATCATAAGATGAAAGAATGTTGTAGATTCTGATGGGAAAATAGTTTCAATAAATACTTCTTTAATTTTGAAGACGAATATTTTCTTCAATTTTGAAACCTTGTTTATTCGAAAAAGGCAAAATAATATTAATACGCCCCAAAGATCGAAAATAAAAAATACAAATTGTCATGTTTTCATTGAAAAAAAAATTCATCTATATTAAAAAAATAAACCTACAATTTTTTTTCTTGCAATAGTATTTGTCCCCTTTGCATGACTTTTAAATAACAAATCCTTAGTAATATAATTAAAAGATTTTATAAACTTTTCAGTAATTGTGACATTATACTGTGTTTACAAAAGTGCGCAAAGCTTTATATGAAATCTATACTTATAATAAAGCTCAATGTGTGTGTGTGTGTGTGTGTGTGTGTGTGTGTGTGTGTGTGTGTGTGTGTGTGTTGGCTCTCTACAGGCCAAACCATTCAACCTACGTGTATACCTTGGAGGCTGGGAATGTGCACATGGGGGTTATTTTTTTCGAATTTTTAATTAGAATTTTATTTATTTAAAAATTTAGCGAAATTTTGGCGTGTTTCTGCTAAAACTTCCAGAAATATTCCCGCACAAAAAAAATTTTTACATGAAGTTAAAGATAAAAAATTTATTTTTAAATGATACCAATGTTTTAACCTTAAAATTAAATTTCTGTTTTTAATGAATTTTTAAATAAATATTTTAACTATATTTTTCAACAATTTTTTTCGTACAAAATAAAAATAAAATTTAAGCTGCACGAGCACGTTTCGCATTCATGGGAAAAAAATTAGCTTTTTTCAAAGTGTTGCCATCACATTGATTAAAGCTCCAATTAAAAATAAATTAAATCTTTTTGGAAATGAAATCTGCAAAAGTATAATTTTCAGTACGTGTTTGTAGGAAATGAAACAAATATGAAATATTATTTTTTCTAAAAAACAAATTCAAGAAAAATTATTTTATGATATTTTACACTCTCTATATTATTAATCCAATAAATCAGTTTTATTTTAAGGCAAGTTTTGTTTAATATGAACGGGATATCCCTTCAAATCAGGGCCACACAGCTAATTTGTAAACCTTTAGTAAGACACAGATCTGCTAAAATGGTCTAAATGGAAAATGATTATATTTTATGTAACTTGATTCAATAAATGCTCTAATAAATAACGAATTTTTGATTTTACATAAAGCTTCTTCTGTGGAAATCAAGATTAACAAAATGTTCTTGAAACACTAATATTTTAAATAAAAAGAGTTAATTTCCAATAAACTAAATCAATCACTTAAACTGACTGATTAATGAAAATTTGAATATCACTATTCAATAAAAAAAGAATAATTTTAGATTTTCCATCGATCGTTTCAAAAAAAATACGCCAATCAGCGCGCAGGTTTCTCAAGATTAATTGGCCTAAGATAATGAAAATGGTGAGTTTTTCTAAATTTTTAACATTCAAAATTTCATAAATAACTCTTAGTTAATCGTGGAAAATAGAAACATTCATTCATTTATTTAAAATTTGGTGTGTCCAGAATATTTCTCAGAATATGATAACTTACTGCATTAAATTTAGACTTCATAATTTTTGAAATATATTTATAGGCCGGAACAAAATATTATTATTGATTTCATTTCAATCCTTTTGAAAGCAAAACTAAAAACTGAATTTTATGCTGAAACTGAGAAGTTTTTGTTGAATTATTCTTTGAGATATTACATAAATTATGAAAAATATTTTGTAGTTCACATAAGACTTAAATACTGAGCGATTCTGTTTGCAATACTCATATTCAATAATAATAATAGTAAATAAATAACAATAAAGATGATAAATGAAATAAAACGCTTGGTTTTATTAAAAAATATCTTTATATTAATTGCAATTTCATCATTTCCACTTTAAATTAAAGTTGAAGTTTTACCGGAAATGACAAAAAATTAGTAAAATCTACATAGTAAATTGAACGAAACGATCTAAACAACAGTATAAGTTTGGTATGACTATTAAAATTTGAAGATTAAAAATGTTTTGTTTGAGAATCTATTAAGAGACCAGTTACTTAAAATTTTTAATTGAAAATTGTAGCTGGCGAACCGGCTGGTCACCAAAGGCGGCTAGTATACATATAAAAAAACTCTCGGAAAAAAAATAATATGTTATGGACGTAATTATTTTTAAAATATAAAATGAATATATTTTACTAATTCTCTTTCTTAATTTCAAAGACATTAGCAAAGCCAGTGTATCATATAGGCCAGGTAGGAGCACTCAGATCTTGATTTATTTTTGCTATGGGGCCGCGGTGGCCAGGTGGTAGAGTCTCGACTTCGGAACCGGACGGTTTCAGGTGAAAACCCGATTCCACTGAATAACCATCGTCTAAACTGGTCTGGTGCACGTTAAATCCGTCGGGGTCAAACGTTCTCCCGCTGGTGTGGCATGGAAGTTTGGAGAGGGGTACCAGATCAGGTGTCGTCCTCATCATCTGATCGCGGTTCAAAATTACGAGGTCCGTCCCAAAATAGCCCTAGTGTTTCTTTAAAACGGGATGCTAATATAACTGAACTTAAACTTGTTTTTGCTATATTTTCCGAATAATCTAACCGTAGAGGGTATCACAGAATGTATCAGTATGAGTAGATGTGATGTATCAAGTTATCAAAGAAGTTTAAACTTTTTTCAATATTGGTTTAATGCGAGATAGGAAATGTAAAAGATTCAGGAGCGCTACAAAGACAAGAGATTAGAAAGTTTTGATTTTAAAACATTCATTTTGGAAAATCAAATATATAGAGTGGAAAAAACTATTGGAACTACATATATGGCCTTAGTGCAGCTTGTTCTATTTAAGGACAAATCAAAATAATCCTACGTAAAACCGCTTTCCGACGACCTGTGCCCGCCTTGAGTCTGGCACATTTTGCCCTCTTTCCCCTCTTTTGTGGTTTTACGGGGTTCTTTGATGTCTCTTCATTTTACCGACAATTTGTGGGAAGTTCCCAACCGACGTCCATAGACGGGAGGTAGTCATACAATGGGTCAGATGACAATAAGGCCACTGACCCATTGGTCAGTCATATCCTAAAAGGTTGGTCATAAATGGTCAGTCATATCCTAAAAGATCGGTCATAATTGGTCAGTCATATTCGTAAAGGCCACAGATCGTCGGAACGGGGCTTTACAAAAATTGTCAAGATATGCTTACTTCTAGTGCATGTGTCACATTTTTGCCTCGTCCAGCACGGAACTCTTTTCTGTTGACTGTGAGAAACTGAAAAAAGCATCAAGTAAATAAAGTGCATTCAGAATGAAATATTTTGTTTCGCAGTTACTTTTATAGAAAAGTGTTAAAAAAATAATGTACAGATAGATAAAACGGAAAATTTTAAGCTTTTATTTATTTATTATCAAATCTAAATGATTAACAGAAATTTTATTGAAAAATAGTTGTAGTGCCCGAGACTTTGCCCTTATTTATCGCCTCAATGCGTATGAAAGAAAAAAGAATATATTTTTACGTCATACAGTTTTGAATTCTAATTTTCAACAATTTAGAGAATTAGAACCATTAACCTTAATTGATAATATTTAAATAGTAATATTTAGGCAAAATGTTTTTTCGGGCTAATGGCATTTTTATATTTACCGTTTAGCTCATATTAGCTAAAATTGCTTGGAATTCACGCTTTAAAACATGCGCCAAATGTTCTCCCACTTGGCGCATAATGCTTACAATTTTAAAAACTTTCCCTTCAATTCACTTAGTCATAATTGTGAAAGAATCAGATGGCGTTGAGTGAGTCTAATTGCATATTATTTAGAACAAAAGGAATGCGGAGAATATAAGCCTTTTCCTTCATTATTATTTATATGAATAGTTGCTTAAGTTATGTTAAGCATAAATCTGCTGAAGGACTGTCTCCTTTTATTACATAATTTGGATGAATCTAAATTCCTGAATATCGTGATGGATGTACCAACTTTTAGAATTCAATATACGTTCTAGTGTTCCAAGAATAATGCAAAATAATTTTAAAATGTTGACATTTTGAAAATAGCATTCCACATCACTATCGACATATTTATATACGATTAATTCCCTGGTAAGTCTTGAAGAATAATTCCATTTATTTTATAAATGTTTTATTTATATTCTAACTTTGGTGTATTTTATATTTTTTTAAATGTCTCTAAGGACATTTCGCGTTTCAACGAGTATCTTAAACATAAAATTCTGATGGGAAAGAAAATGATTAATACCGGAAAAAATTTGCCTGATATCTAGATACTAAGAAATTAAAAAGTGATACAAAATATGTCTCTATAAAATGCCAGGCTTAAAGAGAATGTCCTGTGATATGTTTTAAAAAGTATAACTTTGATAAAATATTTACAATTTAATTTTTTTTAAAACCTATATAGCTTCTAATTCTTGAAAAATAAGAAATAACAAAATAACTTTCATATTGAGAAGTAACAAAAGTTATTATGTAAACTAAATAAAAAAAAAATCTTAAAATATATTTTAATCCACTGATTTGGCATACTTGGCTTCAATCTTATTTTATTTTAAATCTCCGAGTAAAACGAATCGTTCTGTGGTTTGATTTGAGAGAGCTTTTTGGAATTAATACTCACTTCATTTGAATAGCTCTATAAACAGCTAGACAAAATGCCATCTGTTTTTTTAAAACATGCAGCCATCAAAAATTAAATAAATGAATAAAATTAAATGGAACATATGACATTTAAATTTTGTTAAAATGTTACATGCCACTATCATTCCTAATTTTAAAAATTTGGTCAATAATACACACACATGTATATACCAATTCAGTGCATTAAAAATTTAGAAGTGCTAAAATAAATGAAACGAAATTAAGTTAAGCAGTAAAAAAAGCAACACTATTGAAAAAGGGTGTTAAAAAGTAGATTATTATTATGTGTGCTTATTAAAAAGTGCTTAGCTGCGAAATAAAAGCAAAAATAAAAATGTCCGAAAAAATCTACTATCGGCCAAAGTGCGCAAATATGATGAATGCAGTTTTAATATGTAAGCAAAAAAAGAAAAAAAAAAGGAATTGTTATAAATTGTGCCTAATTTTTAAAAAAATTATTACAATCAGAGATATAAATGCATAATAATGAAATTGGTGCTAACTTTTTGAATTGTAAGCTGGTGTAAAAAAGAGCTTTTGTGAGATTATTATGTTTGGAAACGAGGTGGAAAAAACATTGAAGAATCTGTCTGTCATTATATAAGCTGTCAAAACTGCACATGCATTACATGCTAGACAATTACATCACATCACATGTTCTTCTTATCGATATCGATATTCTAATATCGATATAAATTAAAAGTTTCGTAAATATTTAATACACCAAGCAGTTAATTATTTTGATCTAATAACTTTCAATTTCAAGAAACAAGCTTTAAACTAAATATAGAGCACTTTTTGATGTATAACCAAATCTTTGTAATTCGAAGATTATTTCAATCGTTTAGTTTTCAGAAAATATACCAAAACATACAAATTTTCAGCAATAAAACTACATATTAAGAAAAGATTTTTTTAAAAAAAAATGGTTTAATCAATTGGTGAGTAAAATGTATTTAAAATTAGCAAAACATTATAACTAAACTTGCTAAAAACTCATTGGCACCAAAGAATTAAATCATAGGCAACAATTGATAGTAAATTGTTCAACTGCAACAACAACAAACATATTCCACATAAATAAGACAGAATTTAAGCCTGTTTATAAGAAGGCTTATCAAGCTTTTAGTAACATTGTTGATCCTTCTAAGATCTAATAAAATGAAATCGACAGTTTTGCAGGTAGTGGCATCTGTATTGTAACTCCTCAGTCTAGTTTCTCTCTATGTCAACGAAATCCAGACTTCTGTTCCGTTTTTAGAAGCGAACTTCCAGCAATCGATGAGGAACTTAAGACCATTTTACACGAAAATGATTATAAGAACCTTTGGATTCTTACTGATAGTCCCAGCTCAATGGAACACCTTAACAATTGGACCTAAGTTTGTCTACTCTTCAGAAGTTGAAGCTGATTTCACTCCAACATGATATTCATTTCCAGTGGATCCCATCTCATGTGGATCTACTTGGTAATGAAATAACAGACAGGCCTGCAAAGAAAGGAAGCGGCCTAGCGACTTCATCTTCTGCTGAGCTCACATACTTTGAACTCTTCTCTCAGGCGAAATCCCTAAATAAGAAGAATTGGACAGTACCCCCTCCTCATTATTGGTATAGGGCCAATAAGCCGGGCCAGTCCTCAATTCTTCCTTGTGATAGAAAAACCAACACTTGCCTGTGGCGCCTTGCCAGTGGCCATCTTAAATGTCTTTTCTTTTCTCAGGGTGAAAAATCTTAACCTCTTTGCCCGAAATGCCTCCAACATCGGGCCTCTGCTGAACATATTCTAGACTGTTTAGGATTTCTTTGGGGAGAAATTTATTCTTCTCCCTTCCTCGCTTTTGACTTTCTTCTTGTCAACGGATTTTTGGATTTGGTCTGACTAAGTCAGGACATGTAGATTAGCAACAACAACAACAACAGATCTAATAAATATGTTGTTCGAATCCGGAATTATATATAAGGTTCAAGCAAACAAGCAAGCATTCAGTTTTTATATATACAGAAAGAGAGATTAAAAAGGAATCGAACATTGATAATTATGATAATTTTACCTTTTTGCATTAGATTCAAGGTCATGTTTCATTTACATTTTCACCAGAGAACAAAAAGCAAGAAATAAATTTTTAAAAAAATTGATTTTTTTTATCGGTTAGGGTAGATTTACTTGAAGAGAAAGTAGAAAGCGTACTCTCTTATATTCGCAAAACAGAAAGAAACCTAGTTACATGAAAGCATTTACTGAAAAAGCAATAGCAAATGTTCAGTTGCTTTTCAGCATAGTCACCAGTAGATCTAAGACACTTGTCATGTCGTTGGATCAATTTTTTTGTATTTTCAAGTTTGCAGAGCTGGCGAAAGGAAGAAAAATTCCAGCCCCAAAATAAAAATAAAAAACTTCTCATTTTCAAGTGGAATATCTATGGGGTTCTCATGCCAAAGTTGTACACCAACGTTAATTTCTCTGCTACATGGACGATAGCACTCTGCTAAATTGTAATAATGATTTAGTGAGTGCACGAATGTTAGATTCCTCGGCACCCACTTTGCATACGATTTTCAATCAAGAGGTGCTTACTGAAACAGGGGGGTCCGTTTAACAAAAATTCTGAATGATATCTTCATTCCGAATATCGAGAAATATCATGAAGTTGTCGTGCAATATTTTGTACAAATAGGAAGATATCTGTGAGAAACGGCTGCAGTCGTTAAGTAGTGCCTCAAATAGTTCACATTGAACTGCTCTATCTGGTGATCATTGATAAGAGATGACAACTCAATTCGCCTCACTATGAGCATAATGATGAACTACAAAAATTAACTTCAACTTCAGTCTGCTCATAAGATCTGGTTCGAATCCACAAATTTATTTTCACAGTCGACGGCCAATAATTGCAACCGACAAGTCGGAAGTTAGAAACCCTCGCATGTAACAAACAGTTATATCTTGAATATTTTAACCATATGCAGTGGCGTATTTCCTATAAGATAGACTAGGCAGCTGCCTAAAGTCACTAGTAGAGAGTCAATTAAAAATGTTATCATTCTTGTTCCCAAATAAATTTTATTGAAAATACAAATACTGTTATTTATGAAATACATATGTATATATAAATATGAATACAAATTCTATTTACATTACATTATTAAAATAAATATTAAATAGCTAAAATGTAATTAATTTCTTATAATTTGATGGAACATTAACTACTCATATAACTGGTTGTTCTATATCCACTTATCAAGTCATGTAAAAAAAATAATTTTGAAAATTATATATATATATATATATAATTTTGAAGTTCCTCATAATCTGTCATGAAAATTAAATGATTTTCTTATAGAAAGAAATCCATTAACTAATATTTATGGCAAATTTCATCAAAACTTTGGTACTTTGACCTTCTTTTGAAGTTATACACATTCAAAAATAAATATAAATAAACTTTTTTCTCAAAATAACTAAAATGAAATGAAACTAATCATTAGCCTGTTAATTAATTATTAATTAATTAAAAACAAGATGAAATGTGGAAGTATATTGAGCAGTTATTTACACACGGGCTTCAAAATATGCCTCAAGGCCTCAAAATGCTGAAATTCGGTATTTAACATACGCAACTGCTTTTTACAAACATGACTTGCCATCTGCTGGTGATAACAAACTAATTTTCTGAGAATCGTTAATGTGAACCTTGCCATTCTTGAATATGCAGAATTTTCGATTAAATGTCCCCAATTTAGTTGTCTCTATAGGTTATAATATAAATCATAATATGGAGTGAAATTTGGGCTATCAAAAATTCAGATTATATCCTGGAATATGCCATTCATTCAGCCATGTTATTCCAACAAGAAAGCAATATTTTCTTCAGTTAAAGGCAATAGATCTGCACTCTTAGTAAATCTGCCGACGAATGCTATCTTCTAAATGCATTTCGCAGTGTTCTCGCCAAAGTTTGAAATTCCCATTACTGAAAAAGACATGGATTAGATCAGGGAAAAGGAGAAGTCTGGTAGTTGAAAGATATTATCGCAGAAGAATTTTTATAATTAAATATTTAATTGAAGTAATGTTTATAATTGACGGTCACCCGTGCCTCGGTGGAAGTTCCTGTTGAGCTCCACATGAAAACAGGCAGGACATTATCCTACATGAAAATCGAGTCCCAAAAGTGATTAAGTGCCAAAAACTCTACTAACATATCTTGATATTGCTTACGTAGATGGAAAAGGTTTCATATCATTCTGCGGTTACTCTTTCATTTTTTTAAATAACTTCTAAAATTTTCTGTTTCGCAAAATTATTCCATTTTGAAGGATATAATACATTCAAAAGTTTTTTTTCCTAGCTGCAGCTCCATAAACTCAATATTAGAGCATTTTAATAAGCTATAATACAATTGCTCATTATTTCAGTTGCATTGTAAATAAAACATCTATTTCTGGTGGAATGAAGATCTTTATGATCCGTGCAGTGGAAGCAAGAGGACATATGTTTTCAGGAACATTTTTTAACAATCACATTTCACACAAGACAAACACAAACACGAAAGACAAGACAAGACATTAAAGCGCGGACCTCTTAAAAGAACAGCATCTCATCTCATTTTAATAACAATCGCAGTGCAATATGGGATTAGGTATCGCCATCTATTATCCAAAAGAGAAGATATAGTAATGAAACTACTGCATGTTTTTGTTTCTGCTTTGAGGAGGCAACCTTATTCTAAATTAAAGTTTAAAAGAATGCAATTTTTTTTTTCCATTTCAAAATAATACAAAGTAGCTCCTGCAAATAAATTTTCTTCCACAGTTCAATGGACATTATTCTAGAATAATATTTATTGTTTAATAATTAATCTAATGGCTATAACAGTCTAGTTATTCATCCTATAATTTAAAAATTTTTACTTATTCTATTATTTCTCTACAATTTTGTTTATGAACAGATATTAGATAAAATATAAGCAATCAAACTTCGCACGAATTTTAAATACCCATGCCTGTGTATATAATTTTAAATTTTACAGACATGCACTTTATTTCAGCTGTACATTACTTACTTAACACTTGACTCAAAATAATGCAGCAAATCAGAAATCCATATGCGTGCATTCTAGAGAAAGAAAAAAAGGACTCTATCAGTTATTGATGGTTGAAAAGCCATAGTAGAAAGAAAGTTTATGTATTTAAAAATAAAAAGGAGAAAAACTCCTTTTCTTACGATGATGACATAATGAAATATTTTATTTATTCTTTTTTGAACTTATTATTTAACACATATCTTGAACAGCGATTGTTGTCTAATATTAGGAAATTAGGAATTGAGGAAAGTCTAATATTAACTCGTAAAGAAATGTGATATTTTCATTGAAAATTAGCAGATATATTTGGAGTTTCTAGGGATAAACATATTTTCAAATACATGTAATAATTATAAATAATATGTATACACAGAGAACAAATTTTAAACAAGCACGCAATATCCACTGTTGCGTGTCTTTTATCGTCCTCTCCTGTGCTGTCTGACCTCTTGGCCAGCAGCTAAAACCTCTCTCTCTCTCTCTTTCGTATTTTAAATTACTTAGCAATAGTGTAACAATACTTTGGGTTTCATTTCCTTTTCTTTATCATGTCCAAGGTGGTGGTTCCTTCATATCATAGTTTTTATAGTCATTACTCAACGTACATCATTTTTCTTATTATACCAAAGTAAAATTTCTTAAAAAAATGGCTAATAATCTGGATAATCGATGCGATTGTTACAAACGCTATGGATAGCGACATGCAGCTGCATATTCTGAAGTTAAACTGTTTATAGGCAATGCAATTGAGATTTAATTAACACAGGCAAAGAAATGCTCGGAAAAGAAGAATTTAACAATTCAGATGTCTGAATGAAAATGAGATCCACGAGAGACTAATCAGACGATGCATCTTTTTTATTAATTGGCTGGACCTAAACATACTGTTGCCACAACGGTAAAATCGAATTCGCGAATGTTATTTAAGCAGAATCATTAAAAGTTCTTTTGGTTGGCAGTCATTCCGATGCTATTGCTTTTCACCAAAATATTCGATGGTAAAATTCTTCGTTTGCGATGGCTGCTTTTTGCTCATCATAAGAAATATCTTTCAAAGTTATAAGCTAAAAAACTTTTGAAGATGATGTCAATGTTAGGGCTACTAAAAGTTTGATTTCAGTTAATAATGTTAATGTCACCAATTAATAATTTCTTAATAGATTTGCAAAAATTTATAATCAAGACAGTAATTCTGCTTTGTCAAGTAGAATTTCTGGCAGATGTGTTAGATCTGTCCTGTTTATTATTCAAAACATATTGGGTAGAAATTGTTATTCCCAAATATATAGGACACTTTATAATAGATTCCAAGAATACCCTGGTGAAGATTTATTTATGTATTAATTTAATATGTATTTATTTGTTTCCTTATGATATATATTGACTCGTTGAATTCATTTAACAGTAAAATAATAGTTTAGTGTGCCCCTTGCTGCGCAAAGAATGTCAAGTCGCCAATAAAGGTGGCGGACCAAATAAACAATCCTGCAAAACAGTTACGGTTACCACTTTCTGCATTAAAATTATGATCTAGTTGATAGTTGTAGTTCATGTACAATGCAACCACTGTAAAAAGTAGATAACAAAACAGCATTAGGGTTGCTATAAGATCGTTTCGTTGAGTTACCATATTGGCGACAAACACGAAAGCACACTAAACTACAATTCAACCCAATGTATTTTTAGAAAATAAAAGGAATCAATTGCATTGCTCTATAATAGAATAATCAATTTCGTCTGCGAATCAAACGAAAAGATATTCGTAGATATTAGAATATCTACGAGAAAATATCGTAGAAAAGATATGCATAGCAATATATGGGATTGGCGAAACGTAGCGAACAAGGGGATTAGCCCCCTAATGAGAAAATAACAAAGTCTCTTTACGAAAATAAAAGGTTGACGAGTCCTAGTCAACAATAAATACCCTAATCACTAATTATTAACAAATATATAAGAAATTCGGTATTACCTTGACCTAAATATTGTGTTAACAGCCATAAGAAAATTAATTTCTTAACGTTTGGATTCTTCCTTCAGAGATATTATTCTAAAACTGATGTTTTCATTATCCTTACTTTTAGACTCAATAAAATTTTTAAAACCCGTAGAAGAAACTTTTGAAATGTTTCTGGATTTAAAATCTTGAAATATCTTACGAAACTTAACTCATTAATCGGCATAACGTATTTAGATGAAATTCTTTAACTATTTTCACAATTTTGATTTTATTTATGGATAATTTCATTGTAGAGAAAGGAAAGAGATGTATTAATATTTTAAAGTTTTTGTCTCATTATTTTTCTAATAACTAAAAAATTATTTAAGTAAAAGAAATAAATATTACCTTTAATTTCTGGAACTCGATGAGATAATTGCACAAACTTGCTTCTCATTTGTGGAAAGATTTTTTTTTCTTGTGCCTTTTATTTATTGGAATGTTCGCGTTTGATAAGTTGACTTCCTGCGACGTTTCCTGATGTAGACGGTACTTCCGTTTTTCCTGCCGACAGAAGATCATCATTTGTACAGAAGAGCAGAAAAGGTAAGCTAATTTTAAATTAATTTTAGAAATTGTGCAACCACTTTGATTTTTAGAAAATAATCAGTGAATAGCCGTATTATTATAAATTATTGGATTGAGATGTAGAGGGAAAACTCCATTAGAATTTTTCCAGTAATATTCTCCAAACTGTGTTGTGTAGGCGTAGGATGGATAGAATCGGAAAGTTTCAAGAAATTCATTTTCTGTGTACAAAGAGAAAGTATTTAGGGTATGTGACTACGTTCGAAATTTATGTAGAAAAAAAATGCTTTAAATAATTATATTTCTAAATTTTTGTATAAAAAATGAATGATAAAATATCTAGGAAACTAAAATAAACCAGTTAAACGGGGTTTTTTTAATTGGATTTTTTTTAGCTAAAAAATATATAAAGCAAAAAAATCTATTGGTTTAGAAGTTTATCAAGACAGTTTTTTGCAGATAGCTTAATAAATTCATTTTCTAGTCCCTGAAGTAATACGAATTTTTTTATTTTTTTCGCATTTTCAAACATTAAAATTGTTATAGAATATTTCTAAATGAATAGATTATTTCATGTTCAAGAATTGCAGAACATATTTACCAATTATTATACCAAATTTTAACAAAAAATATGCATTAGATTTTACCTTATGAGGTTATTCATAAGAAAATTGGTCCAAAGATTAGAATTCAAGAGTGTAATTCGCACCAAAAATAGATTTAGAAATAAAATTATAATGGTTTTATAAAGAAAACTGGTTGAACATTAAAAGTATTAAATTTTAAAAATTTCACATTTCAGCAAAAAATTTACTTTTAAACCTAGTCACCTGTCTTAAATTGCCAATGATAATTATAATTATTATTATAACAATCTCTATATTTTTGAGAATCTTCATAATTTGAATGTCGCTGAATCCTAATAAGTCAGTTTTGAAATTACTTACGATTGCCTGTAACTACAACAACTCAGAAATAGCACAAGATAGATTATTATGATTTGGTATATGATCTTTGTAAAAAAAAACTATTCATTTATATATAATTCTGAACTAATTCATGAAAGGAAGGCCTTTCTCTCAGCCCATCTGTATGCTTGTGAATTCTGTCGCAAATTCTCTAATAAAAGTGCTATCCTAGATTAGGCTCTGCATGGTATTGGCATATAAATAATCACAAAATATCAACGTTTGGCGTAAATGTAGCATTTTTACTGAATCTAATGTATAATCTTCGACAAGCTATTTGACGACTAATCCCTGGCATGAGTTTAATAGTATATGAAAGTCGAATTTGTCATTCAGGCGCTTTTTTCACAACCGATTAAAACAAAAATTAGACACAGAACAGCAGTTATAGTCGTAAAATCCCATATCAAATTTCATATATTTAAATCATTGCGTCTTTGAGATACCTCGTTTACATGCTTCTGAAAGTACACACCGACAGAAGGACAATCCCTTGTCGGATTTGGCTCAAAATTTGAAAGGTGTCTATACTATAGATGTTAATTCCGTGTATAGAATTTTATCTATCCAGCTCACTTCGTTTTGTAATTATCGCGGTAAATTACATTCGAACAACCGGACAGTCAGATTCCCTTTGAGCAGGACCAAATTTGATAGAAATATACAAATTTGGTATAAAGACCGTATACCAAATTTCATCCGACTAGATAAAAGCGCTTTTCAGTTATCTTTGTCACAGAGAGACGGTCGGGCATTTTCAAAAAGAGGGGTTTTTCGAACACAAGGGGGTCGAAAACGTAGAGATTCGTCAAAATCTTTCGTTTCCAATTTTTTGACGCTTGCTATATTTTCTCTATATGCTACGTAAACGAGAAAGTAAAAATTCACCAATCTGGGTTCATAAAATTTTGCGAATTGTTTTATGATTAAAAGCTTAAATGTATATCAAATTTTACGTGATATACGTCAAAGTATTGACTGATTAGTAATTCGTCTGTGAGTGTGTATGAAAGCGCAATACTCAAAAATGTAATAAACTCGTGAGATGAATTTTAATATGTGATGCTCTTACTAAAGTTGAAACTCTGTCTGTTAAATTTTAAATCGATTCTTGCGTTCAGAATTGTATAAAATTAATATCAAGCATCATAAAGAGTAAAAAAAAACAATAATATATATAATTTTTAATATTATAATATTTAAACTAATATGATTCAAGTTTATTTTTAAAGTATTAAAAAAAATTCCGTTTATTTTTTTATTTATTTTTTTGAAGTAAATGCTTTGCACAAACCATTTCTCCAATTTATAATTTTAAAAGTTTTTTTATATGTTTAAAAGAGAAAAAAAATTACCGATCACATGTTTTCACGACTGACTTGAAAAAAATTCATTCTATTTCAAATCGTACTCATTTTCTGAAACAGTTTTGAATACAAAAAAGCTGCAAAGTTGGATTACTACTATTAATGAAGTAATTTAAAAAATCGCAATAAAATTTAAAGCATGGACTTTATTTTGATTTTAAAAAAGCTACAAATATATAAATTCTACCACTATGATAATTTTATTGTTATTAACATGATATTTAAATACATTCATAAAAATTAAGATCATAAATACATTTTAAATAACAAGCGTATTATATTTAATAGTTTGGAAATATTTCTTGACTGTTGAATATAAAATTATGCAAAATTCATATACATTGTCTAAGAAGAAGACAACAGTAAGTGTTTATAGATGAATTACTAAGTCCTAATATAATTAAGTTCTTTTCATTTCGAATACAGTTGCATTATACTATTTACCATATTTTCTGACAATGAATTTCTAGAAATCAATTTGATTCATTTCAAGACAGTGTAGCAAATGCATCACTCTATCTTCTCTTTTGGATAATAGATGGCGATGCCTGATTAGGTACTCATCCCATAGCGCATTGCGACTGTAATTATAATGAAATGAGATGCTGTTCTGTTAAGAGGTGAGCACGTTAATATGTTGTCGTGTTTGTGTTTGTTTTGTGTGAAATGTGATCGTTAAAGAAATGTTCCCGAAAACATACGTCCTCTTGCTTCCACTGCACGGATATCATTATGATCTTCATTCCAGCACAACAAAAAAAAATTTCAATTTACTTTTGTAAAAGTGCAAGTAATCGAGATATCATATTTAACAGGATGTTCTAAAAATAAATATTTTAATACATGATATCATCAAAACTCAGTCAATAACTGGTTACACAAAAATTTTACGTGATTACTTATTTTTTACTTTTTTTTCGGGGAGATGAAAGAAACTGAAGTGAAGATATTAATTGGAGCATGCTTTTTTGTATTTAGACAAGACATTGCAACAAATATTATACTAGATGAATTCAGTCATTCTTTTTATTGAATTAAATCTATGGAAATAATTTAGTAATAAAGAATCAATATTTCTGCAAAGTTTACGAATTAGAATAAAATACTGAATAAACCTATAATCTGTTGAATATGAATTTAAAGATTTTTTTTTTTCATTTTCAAATTCATTATAGAATGAGAAATCAAAACACAGCATTCTTTTACTTAAAGTTTTGAATTCATTGCCAAAATTCAGTTCGAGAAAATATTTTAAATTTTTATGTTTACAAGATTCCATTTTCGTTTTAGAACTGAATAATGAACTCGTTATATTAATAAAATATATTATTATCAATATTTGATGAAATGCTGGCAATCTCATATATGAGGTAGAGTTAAATTGTTATGCTAATTAAAATTTATTTTTCAATATAAAATCCAGTATCCACTAAGAACGAGTTGCGCATGCAAATGACACATCTATTCCAATAAAGAACACACACACACATTATATATATATAAAGCACAGTAACGGAATTTCCATCTTACTCTTCCCCCAAAAAGCAACCCAAGGTTATTACTTCGGTATAATGCAAAATATTGTTAACGTTTGTTAAAATCTATTTTAACTATCGCTATTAGAGCAATTAGCATCCAAAGGCAGTCTTTGATATTTATTAAATGTTGCCAAATTTAAAAGAGATTTATTTCTTTAATCTGGAAGAATTATGTTTGGGAAATTATGTTTTTACTTTCTCGTATATGAAATATGATTAAGACACTTAGTCATAAAAAAAACATAACTCCAGATTTTGATGAATATCCATGATATCTGACTTCGAAAAATGCCTATTTTTGGAGCATGTTCGTCTGCCTATCTGCGACAAAGATAACTCAAAAACGCTTTGATCTAGACGAATGAAAGTTGGCATGTGGTCTTCATACCAAATATTTAGATTTCTATCAAATTTTGAGCAAAATCCATTCTGTCTGTCTTGCTGTTCGAATATAACATGGTAACTGAATAGGTACCATTCATTGTCAGATTTAATGTCTATAGTGTAGACAAGTTTTTAGCAATATCCAATAAGTGGTGGATCGTCTCTTCAACTATTCATAAACTATTCAACTGTTCAATTCAAGCCATTCAGAAACATGTAAGCGCGCTAACGAAAAAACGCAGTGACTTAAATATATCAAATTTGGTATGGGAATTTATGACAACAAGTGTAATTTTATTTCAATTCTTTTTCTTTTTCGATCGGTTGAGAAAAACGCATGTAAAAAGTAAATTTGATTTTTTTTTTGGTTATGTTTAACAGCATACCAGGGATTAATCGCCAAAAAGCTCGCCAAGGATCAGACGATGTACTCAGTAAAAATGTTAAATTCATGCCAAAGGTTAATATTTTTTTAACTATTGTTCGCCAATGGCATGCAAGTCGTTCTCTGGGATAACATTTTTATTAGAAAGTATAATATAAAGTTTTTAGATGAACACTCCCACTAGTCTTTAAAAAAAATGTTTGAAAAAAATGACATTTTTGAAAAATAATGTTTGGTTCCCTACAAACTCCTGAAAGAATCAATAAAAGTGCCAGTGATTTCATCTGACAAAAAATCATTTAACGGCAGCCTTAAAGGTTGAAGAGTGAAACTCTTTAACCCTTACAAATTTTCACAAATTTTAAGCACGCTTGTTGAATAAATGTTTATGATAATCAGTTTAAGTGATTTGAACAGTCCGTTCATTCTTTTAGATTTAGTTTAATAATATTACTTGAAAAGCTGTGCCAGAAATCTGGGTAAAAATGGAAAAATTGAACTGCATTTCCCCCCCCCTCTAATTCTTGTTTACATTTTTTTTTATCATGTACTTTTCCTTTTTGTTTTCATGTTTCTTTTTATTTGTTTCAAGATGAATTAAGATCAAGTTGGGAAGCCACAGGAATCAAAATTAGTATAATGAAGGTTGCAATTTTTTATTTCTATTGTGATTTATCAGGAAGTGATCGTAGAAAAGCATTTAAGTCACTTTTCAAGGATTCTTCAAGAGATATTTTATCTTATTAATGTGTAAAGTTTTTCATAACTTTAAAAATCCTTTTTTTTCTTATGTTTTTCTTTGGGAGGGGATTCCAATAATTTAACACATTTACTTAAATAGTGTACCTTCCCAGCATAACTGTAAATGTTTATTTAAATTCCGTAGAACATAAAGATAGATACCGTAGATATCGAGATTGAGGGTTTTGAAATATATTTATATCAGCTTATTCGCTAAGATTATAACTTTTCAGGCTATTAAGTGATTAATTACACAATTTACGATTAATTACAAATGCCAATAATGGAATTGATTTTTTTTAAATTTCTGTTTTATTTGATGCGATTTAAAAATATGACTTAACTAAATCATTCTGCAACTAATTACTGTGAGCGCAAATTAAAGGTGTATATATCTATGAAATATCAGAGAAAGTGAAAATCCTATTTCGGAATTAATGATAAAAATAAAAAGGCATTTCTTTTTTGCATCTTAATTTTAACTTTTCAAAAGCGCACAAATGAGTATTTTGATGGATGATTTTGAATTTCATGATATTAAAAGAAGTAAATAAAGTGAGCATTATTCTTAAAATTCTATTTTCATACCAAACCTAACCTAACATTAAAAGCACGATAGCATTGAAGAATTTATTAAAAATAAAGAAAAAAACAAATGAAATTGATATCATTAAAAAGGTAATTTTTTGAGTTTTAAGATAATTCAAAAATCTTTTTTGAGAAATGAATAGTTTCAGAAGTCATCTATTTCCAGTGGGTAAGTCATAGATAGTATCCAAAGGGATGGTTAAGTCTATTTTCATTTTCGATTTCCTAATCTCTTAATTTCGTTTACATCTTCGGGCTGAATGAAGTGTTTGACACGACATGGAGCATTTATATTATAATAATGTAATAAACAATTGTATAAACGATGAATAAAGCAGTTCGTTGAAACTTTCGTAGAAACATAAGTTTACAATTTATTGTTGTCAATCCGTAATAAGTAATAAAAATTATTCCTATGTCAGATACGTTAGTGTTTTATATATAATGATTGCTAGTTTACAAAATAGATGAAAGCAAAGAAAAATGCGACAAAGTTATTCTAATTTTCGATATACAATTGTGAATTTGTATGATTGCATCTGAAATTAAAGCATTCAATTTAGTTTTTTCTAAAAGTATTTATATCGTATAAAACTTTCATGAGATAAAGCGAAATTTTTTTTATTCGAAAACAAATTTAACTAAAAATCCGAATAATATTTACTCCAAGCACCGTTTTTATAAGAAAATGTGCTTTATTTTTATATTTAGTTACCAAGCATCGGTTGTTAAAATATCAATGGGTCTCCTTAAATTCTTTCTTTTATTTTTTTTTCCAACTCTTTTATTTTTAACTTCTGATTAAACGATGGGCGTTTTGCTTTAAATATTTTTCAGAGATTAAACATATTTCCTCTAACTTTGCTAATAAGATCTGACATTGAGCTAGTTCAAGGCAAAACTGTTTTAGATCATCTGATAATTACTGTCACCAAGAAGTGCGACATTCAAGGTGTTTTAAAACAGGCACGAGGAGTGATAAAGAGTTCAATACTCTCTTTTCAAATAGAGATTGAAAACACGTCTTTTCGATTTAGAAATCATGATTTGATTTTTTTCTTTAATTATTCTCCCTCTATTTCTTTAAAAAAAATTAACAGGCTTTTATTTTCTGAGTTTTGAAAATGAGCGCTTTATACTTCGTAGCGTAATTAAGAAAATCATTTTGGATTCTTATTTTTGCACATGTTGAAAGTAAACTTTGATAGGGAATTACAGTTTTAGTACCAAGTTGATAAGCCAAATTTCATTTATAATAATCGTTGCATTTTTTATCTATCGCATTTACATACATTGTATTTTAGCTATTGAATTTATCGACCGATAGATGTACATCCCTTGGCCGCGGTGGCCTGGTGGTAAGGTCTCGGCTTCGGAACCGGAGGGTTTCAGGTTCGAGTCCTGATTCCACCGAAGAACCGTCGTGTAAGGGGGTCTGTTGCACGTTAAATCCGTCCTGACCAAACGTTATCCCGCTGGTGTGGTGTGGAGAGGTGGGTGCCAGCTCAGGTGTCGTCCTCGTCATCTGACCGCGGTTCAAAATTACGAGGTCCGTCCCAAAATAGCCCAAGTGTTGCTTCAAACTGGACGTTAATATAACTAAACTTAAACTTATGGACATCCCTTGACGGATGTCTATCTATCGGTTGATAAATTTGGTTGAAATTTCCTATGGATCTATAATTTAAACGTTAAAATTATCTAAAAAATGTTATCTGCTTTCTACTTAAAAAGTTTTTCACCCTTGTTCGTTTCTGAAATTAAACATTAACTGTTAGTACCAGTATTAGGTTTTGGAATAATATTGCCCCTTATTGTCAAATTTGGAAGTTCTATTCTTCCTTGAAACTTGGCGCTAATATATCTCTATTTTGAGATCTCACCACAAACTTTCACTCAGCTTCAGTTTAAAACGTCATTCTATACATTGCGTGTGACATGGAAATTATTATTAGGCATATTCTGGGCGCCAGAAATAAGAAGACGAAGAATAAGTGGTTTGCGTTTTTTCCGACTTCTTACATTCAATTTCATTGGAGGAATTCCAGTTAGTTCTGAAAATTGCTTTTCATTGCACCTTTCTTTCAAGCCTATCATTTATATGTAATGTGTAAGAGATGACTCTGTTGCAACACAAATGAACTCATCAATGAAATCAATATTATCGATTGCTTCGAAATTGAAATTCTTACAATAAGAAGCCTGAATAAAATCTTGAACCACTTGAGTTCTTCGTCTTCTTATCTCTGGCGCCGAGAAAAGGCCTAACTAATAATTGCCGGATGTGTTTCCTGGAGTCGTGCGGCATAGATAATAATGTCCGGGATGCGCAAAATATATATCGTTGAAGAATACTTTGTAAATAATATGTAATGATTAACGTGAAGTATGTAATGCTTTACAGTTTACGCTGTCAGAAGGCTGCCTTGAAAAGGAAATGATTTTTCCAGAAAGTCGGGTCCATTCCATCCATTCGATTTTATTTTTATCTCACATCATGTTTGAGAAGAAAAAAAAAAATGCATTGCATGCTTCACGTGTATTATAAAATTCTGTGATGGGCATGGAGTCGCCATAGCATAGTACAACAGTAATAAATGGTTTGGAGATCATGGAGAACCATCATGCATGATTGCATTTACCTAGGCTATTGCAGTCACATAAGAAGAGAAACTGCCATCCTTTATGGCAAAACGGATCTGATGCAAATATTTTTGATCTTTTGATATTTTTGAGCTTTTCGGTATCTTCAGGTCTAAAAGCTGAAATGTAGAGACAATTGCCCAGAATAAGATACCTTATTAACTCATTAGTTTGTATTATACCTGCATTTAATTGTAATGGTCTTCCAATGTATGTCACAAGCAAACGCATTACTCTGCTTTTCCATTCTCGTATTCACATTTGTTCCGTCACATTCGATAACTGATAAGTTCAGTAGACTCATATTAAACATTCTTTGTAAATTTAATAATAACTTGGGTTATTTCTTTAGCATTTTTGCTAGCAGTAAACGACATATAACTTATAAACTTACTATCTGGTTCTTCCATGAATGCAATATGCGCTTTTTAGATTGATTTTCGATGACCAAAACGATTTCGATGATTGCTGAACAGTTTCAATTTGGCTCCCATCAAAATACAAACTCTTAACGGGAATCCTTTTCCCTTAAATAATTTTCCTTTAGTTCTTTCTTCTCCCCTTCTCTTTTCACTTGGTTTTTATTAATTATATAGGTTTTAGCGCTCAGGCGAAACTAAATCGAAATCAGCCAGGACTGCTTTAATAATTTTGTTCATTGTTCTACTTGAGACATCAGTTAAATTTGCATCCTATGCTGAATTTAACTAGAAATTCTCATTTGATTTGTCGATGTCGATGGCGCATCAGTTCATTTTCATTTTCTTGAAAGAAAATAAGTCCACTCGAAATCTTGTTCCGCACTTTTTGTATCTATTTTTGAGTCAAACTTTATTTCATTACCTTCCAAATTATTATGGTATTCCTTAATTTTAAATGCTCTTGTGCTGGACATTGTTTCTTATCCGGGCCAAAAGATATTTCCAAATCTTTAGCTTTTGCTGTTAATATTTACTTCATATTTTGCTCAGTATAAGAAAGATTTTCATCAAAGATTTATCAAGTATTTGTCTAATAGATAATAATAGGTCAATCAAAATTAATTATTCATTAATAAAATAACATGAAAATGATTTCATTCCGAGAAATACTGGATATATCAGCTATTATAAATAATGTCGCAAGCAGTTCTGCTGGTTATTTTGAAATCCATCATTCGATTTGCTAATTAATTCATTTGAAACTAGAAGATATCAGCTTTATAAAAAAAGCGCTATCAGCATCAATAAAAATAACACTATCTTTACTTGCTTGTGCAACTTTGAAAAAGCTTAATGTCAATTTGTTGTAGAATGATCACATCAGGTTAACTAACTAATGTGATATTCTAAAAAGATTAAATGCCCAGGAGCTCGGATTATAAATTGTGTATTATAATTGCGTTTCGAATTAAAATAAAACCAACAAATGTGTAATGTATTCTAAAGATAAAACAAATGAAATATTTTTAAAAATAATCCCTTTTTAAAATTGCTGGTTGCAAGTCTAAAAGTCATAAAACACTCGCTTTTGTGAGTTAAATTAATTATTTTCTTTATCATCTTTTTTCATTGTCAAAAAAAAAAATGATTTTCTGTTTTACCTGCATTTTGAAGGTCAGGAAGTCGGATGTTGCTTTGTATGTTTTTTCTCTTCCTTTTTTACAGTGATTACTGATTTTCTTGTGCAACTTCTAGAATTAGTATTTTTGGCAACTGCTTTAGCGAAAACTTCCTGATAGCACATCATAAATTGTTTTTAAAAGAGTGCCTAATGCCATTTGCATTCTACTACAGACACTTCTGAATTTTTTTAAGAAGTTTTTTTTTTTTTTTTTTTTAGAACTTCAAAAAGAAATAATAAAGATAAAGGTACTGCGACGTGAAAGAAACGATTTATTTTTTTCAGTTTGTCTCTTATCAAGAAAAGATGCGTAGCTACGGTGAATTTGCGCTAATAATATTGTTCAGTAACATATCCTTTTTCGTTCTAAACAATGGCAGTTGGAGTTAAAATCTATGGCACTACATAATTGAAGTGATACACCAGGCTATTAGAACTGAATCTGTGATTAATTAAAAGATTATCCTAAATTAATTACTCCATAGTCGTACAGTTCAACAACTTTCCGATATTATATTCTTAAATTCATGTTTGTCCCTTTAAAATATTTAGTATATAAGTGTTTTAAATCATATGCTTATGGTTAAAGATTAGGTTCTTTTAAGAATGTAAAAGATTTAATCATTGAGTTTAACTTCTGCTTCTGAAGGCCAGTGTAGAGGCATTAACCGATAATCAAGCCTTTAAACATCAACTTTTCATGTTTATATAAAAAGGTTATTAATTTTAAAAGAATCATTTAAATAAAAAATGATGGATATTAAAGAACAGAATCAATTTTCATCGAATATTAACCCTTTGGGTCCCACCGGGACATTATGTCCCATCTGATACTTTTAAATAATCCAAAAGGGAATTTATTGTAACTGGGGAATTTATTGAAGTGAATGTCCTAATGGTTTCCTGTGATTTCAATCATATGTTAGTGTAATTTTTAACTGCATCTTAGTAATAAAGAAACCTGAGCGAAAACTGTATGTGTCATGATTAAAGTTGCACTCTGCAAAAACTGTTTTGCATAGAAATGTCCTGAATAATGTTGGATATATGATTGGTAAGAATTTTCTTGCGATAAAATTGTTTTAAAATATTATAAAAACTGGAGATTCAACTTTTCACTGTATTTTATATGGTCACCTCAACTCCAATGGGACACATGTGTCCTATTTAAAAAGACCACTGGGACATATATGACCCTCCTCGGATAGTTAATTTTTGTTTTTATTTTAACAGATTATAACTATTTATACTTTATTTGACTCATTAGAGCCCTAAATTATCTTAATTTTGGAAAAGATAAAACTGGTTCTGAAAAGGTTAAGATAACCTAATTACGTCAGAAATAAATTTTAAAAAACGATATAAATTTTGAAAAAAAAATTATTTATTTTAATTTGAGTCAAATGTTGGCAATTCTACCCATATTTCGTTCATAAAGTTGCATACTAGAGCTAAAAGAGAAATTGATAATCCCACCGGTAATATCAGTTGCAACTGATTGCCCCAAGTAGCTAAAACAGCGCCCTCTGGAACTGAAAGACTTCAGTAAATACCAAACGATCCCCGTCGCTATTCCTGAATATTTCTCCAGTTTGTTTCAGAATAAGTTCAGTTTCTCACTAAGGGGAGACACACGGAAGGATGTGCGCCATATCCGAAATTTACTTTATTGTTAAACTAGCCGCCTTTGGCGACCAGCCGGTTCGTCAATCTTAATGCTCGTTAAAATTTTAATAATTAATTATTTTGTGTTACTCCTATTTTAATAGCTTCTTTATAAAAATATTTTAAAGCTTCAAATTTTGACAGTCATATAATCCACTCATATTATAAAGGCCTTCAGCCATGACGTAATGTGTATCTCTGTAATTTTCTGTTAGCTCCCGTAGAATTTATGCTTTAAATTAAAGTGGAATGATTAATCTGCAATTAATATAAGAAATTTTTTTACTGAAACGAAGCATTTTTTTTTTTAAATATGAGTACTGAAAACAGAGTCGCTGAGTATTTAAACCTTATGGGCACTAAAGAATATCTTTCTTAATTTATATGTAATATCTCAAGGAGTTTACAACAAAATTTTCTCAGACTCATCATCACGAACAGATCGATTAATTAACAATATTTTGTTTTAAATACATCAAACACTAAGAAAATAAATAGAATCGTTTTAATTAATCGGTCGAAAACATGTTAAGCCTTCAAAACCAAGTCCATATCCGTTGAAAATAGAGTTTTCAACAATCAGAACACAATGCGCATGCGTAAATTTTCAATGCCAATTATGGTAACGCAAATGCGTGGATTTTCTACGCCAGTTGGGGTAACGATACGCAGATTAGAGATTTTTAATTTCCTTTATTCTGTTTTATTTTAATTTAAAAGTACTTCAGAATGAACTGAAAGATCGGTTAATTAACAAAGTTTAATTTTCAATGCATCAAACACTAAGAAAATAAACAGAATCGTTCGAAATAATCGGCCGAAAATATGTTAAGCCTAACCTCGTGAGCATGGAGGAGAAATTGGAGCCTTTCTCGTTTGGCAGGGGGAAATGAAAAGAATTTTTTTGGGGAAAGTTAGTTTTTCATAAATAAATAAAATTCTAATTAAAAATTCAAAAAAGGTACCCCCAGGTGCACATTTCGGATCTCCAAGGTATACACGAACTAAATTTGGTAGCTGTAGATCGAACGATCTAGCCTGTAGAGCGCCAACACATACACACACACACACACATATTGAGTTTTATTATAAGTATAGATATAGATGTAAACATCTCCTCCTTTCCTCTTTCCTCTCACTCCAATTTTGCCGAATTAAACACATCGTAATGCAAGCGCAAAAGCGCGGAATGTTTTAGAATCCGTTGGCAAACAATATATTGTTTTGTATATTTTTCAAATTAATATTTTAAACTTGTCTGTGTATAACAAAATTTTAATAAATAAAGGTTGCATTTATTAAATTAGTTAATGAACCCAAGCCTGAAGCGAAATTTTTGCAATTCCTTGAAAGAGAAACTTATACAAGACACTAAACTTAGAAAAATTTCAGATAGCTTATTTTTCAAAATCTGTTGTCATATTAGGGAAAAAAAACTCAATTTTGTTAACAACAACCACACACAAAAAAAAAAAAGATTATAAAAAAATAAGGTACACATAAGTAATTTTCTCTCTGTTCAATTTGCGAGTTAAAACATTAAAACGTTCTATTCAAAAAAAAAATGTCACTTCGCAATTCCGGATGGTTTCTGTATTATCGTGACGCAGAAAAAAGCGGTGAAAACCAAACTGAGATATTAAGTGATACTCGATGACCAGCAAGAAATAGTGCCCTATACCCTTTTATAAGTATACCAAAGGGGTTTATGATGCCTTAATTAGCACGAAATTTTCCACGAAATGTCTTTTAACGAGTCAGAGTCAGAAAATTCGTTTCGATGCAGAAACTTTACATGAGATATTCCGTTATTTTTAAACTCGATTTGGAAATTTAATTTCTATCAACGGTATTTTTCCGTTAGCCGGGCGCGAGCGAAAAATCGTCAAATAATGTAGAATTCCGCCAAATTTCTTCCGTCGAATTCGCATTTGGTTCACAATCCTTTAGCCGGGCGCAAGCGAAAAATTGCCAAATAATGTAGAATTACGCCAAATTTCTTACGCCAAATTCGCGTTTGGTTCACAATTCGTTAGCCGGGTGCAAGGAAAAATCGCCAAATAATGTAGAATTCCGCCAAATTTCTTACTCCAAATTCCGTTTGGTTCACAATCCGTTAGCTGGGCGCAAGCGAAAAATCGCCAAATAATGTAGAATTACGCCAAATTTCTTACGCCAAATTCGCGTTTGGTTCACAATCCGTTAGCCGAACGCAAGCGAAATATCGCCAAATAATGTAGAATTACGGCAAATTCGCGTTTGGTTCACAATCCGTTAGCCGGGCGCAAGCGAAAAATCGCCAAATAATGTGGAATTCCGCGAAATTTGTTACGTCAAATTCGCGTTTGGTTCACAATCCGTTAGCCGGGCGCAAGCGAAAAATCGCCAAATAATGTAGAATTTTGCCAAATTTCTTACTCCAAATTCACGTTTGGTTCCCAATTGGTGACATTTGCGCCCAGCTAACGGAAAAGTACCCTATCAATATTATTTAGTAGAAGAACGAGAACAGGTAGAGATGTAAAGAATAACCTCAAGAAAAAAAAATTAAAATATTTATTTATGAGCTTTTTTAATAGGCATCAGATGCATCAATGTTGTAGACTTTTATAATGGTTGAAGGTTTTATAAGAACCACAGTTGATATTAATTCACTTCTAAATGCAAATATAAATATCAATGACAAATTGCAGAGTTCTTTAAAAAAATATTTTCTATGAAATCCATTACTAGTTGAGCAAGAAACAGACGAAATTTCGAGAAGAAAGAAATTATTTGAATGTAAGAAATCCACCATTTCTGTTCGTTTGTAATCCAAACTAAACCATATGTCAAACCGCAGCTGTGCAATCATCAGCTTGTGCCGCTGCTTTAATCCTAAATTTAGAATGCCGCCTTCCTATAAAAACAAAATGATTTGACGTACGTTGAATCATTTTGCAACAAAGTCATTTACGGAGGAACAGCTGCTCTGATTTTTTCAGCAGGTGGACCGTGCTTTAAAATATCTTTTGGTGCTACTTTTACTAAGAAATGTCAAAATACTTTGAGCTCAATTAATAGTAACTGAATGAACTTTGCAATCTATTATGTCATATTAAAAATACATTAAACGAATTTTACTTCGACTCCATTACTCAGTTTTTAACTTCAAAAATATTCATCGCCTATACTATTAAGAAACCGATATGCAATATGCAGGGGTATTTAAAAGTTGGTAGACAAATTAAAGGTAGGGGCAAATATGCAGAAGAAGCATGTTATTTATAATAGAAGACGGGATCGATAACACAAAAAGGCTCCTTTTGCAATAAATTTAAAAAACTGAAATCTGCTATCTCAAATTTCAAGTTATCATGTAAGAACATTATTTTTTTAAAGTTAAGTGGTAACAATCCGACAAAAAAAAAAAAAAAAACATCATTTTCTCATGTGACTCATATTTCGCAATCATCAACATTTAGAAAAGTGATGGTTTTTGACCATCTCAAAATCAATCGAGTTCTAAAATTTCTTTCCCGAGGCCAGAATAAATTCATGAAAAACCAGTTTAAACAGGTTATAAATAATCAAGTGACTGTCAGATTACGCATGTGTAGATATTTAAAAAACGCTGCTTTTTTTTTAATCTTAAAATCTGCCTGCAAAATTGTAACTCGAGGACATAATTTTTATTTTATTTTGCGAAAATCCGGTATAAAAAATGGATTGGAATGATCACGTGACTATTGTAATGCGTAATCGTCAACTTTTAGACCAAAAGCAATGCCCCTCCCCCCCTTCTCAAAATCGCACAGAGAAGAAAATCGGGTACGTAGCGGACATTCACGCCAAGTTGTATCTATTCGTTGGTGATACGTTGCCGAAAGTGACACCTTCTTTATCATTTTCTAATAATCCTAAAATCGAAAAATTGATAAATCAAAAGCGATAAATCGCCAATTTTCTGTACGTGCATTTCGTGATTTCAAAAATCTCAAACCAAAACAACATGTTCTCTCCTGACAATGAAAGAAAATGACACGACATGTTTAATGGATTAATTTATAACAACACAACAACAGAGTTGCATATTTCGCATCTTATAAGTCGTATGAGCAAGGGACAAATGATGCAGTATAACTAACAAATTACTGGAATTCTTAAGATAAGTGATCAAAGTCAGAGTGTTTTATCATTATTACGTAATCATAAATTACAGTATTTTTTTTTTCCTTTTGATAAAATATATTCCATCAAAACTGTTCCTCCCAACGAGAAGCACCTTAGAAATAAAGGATGAGAAGCTTTCGGTATGGTAAATGGTTCTCACCACCCTGGTGGGTACATAAATAGTGGGGATCAACTACCTTCTATCGATGACGGGACGTACTTCCCACGGAAAGGTTGTACCTCGCCGATGATAGCCCTTAGGACTCAACGATAATTCCCGTCAATGTTGCTGCCGTGGTAGTCCGGTCATTCATATTTTTTCGTGTGTCTTCGGGCGTAGTAGCCGGTTATGGTTAATATCATTAAAACTTTCCACATGACAATATTAATTAGTCACTGTTGTTACCATTAGAAACCATCATTAATATAGTCGAAGAAAACACCTAATATTTATAAGGTCAATTTAATTATAGCAACTAATTTTTATGAACGACATATTGTACCGACAAAAGTATAATTACAATGATATAAGTTTTTTTAAGAGTTATCTTGCATAACGATGATAGAACTTTCTGATTAGGTAGCTATATTTTAAAGGAGTGAAATCACTAAGTTCACGATGAAAAGTAGCGAAATCAGACTAGTTCTTGAGATTTAGAGCTTTGGTATTCAATTATAAATTATCTCTTAAAATGGATAGTGTAACAGTTGCATTGCTCTATCTTCTTTTTTGGATGATAGATGGCGATGGCTGATTAGGTACGCATTCCATAGTGCATTGCGATTCTAATTATAATGAGATGAGATGCTGTTCTGTTAATATGTGTGCCCGTTAATGTCTTGCCTTGTTTTTCGTGTTTGTGTTTGTTTTGTGTGAAATGTGATCATTAAAGGAATGTTCCCGAAAACATACGTCCTCTTACTTCCACCGCACGGATCATAATGATCCTCATTCCACCACAAAAGAATGTGAATAGACAATCATTGATGGCATATCTGTGGTTCATTAGCATTTCTTGAGAACAAAAATAGGCAGAATGATTGTGGCTTCTAAACTCTGCCGCGGCTTTTCTTCATAACGAATGTACAGTGAAGCAGTGTTTTTTTTTTTTTTTTTTTTCACAATCCTTTTTGAAAGTAGAGTTTAGAGTGAGTGAGACAGGCAACAACTGATGACATTCTTAAAAGTCGCCTTTCATATGGAACATTACATGATGAAATCTTAGTCGCAGGACTGAGTGATTGTTTTACTTGTTTTCATTATTATTTTTAACTAGTCGCCTCAGGCGACCAGCTGGTTCGTCGGGATTATTTGTTATATATCATTTCAGCTAAATCGTTTTTTTTATAATTTCATATTCATGATTACATCAACATTGACATTGAGTCTGACATTAAAATTAGATTGTTTTAATTGTCTTACTTAAGTCCTATTTATTGCATACAAGGACCTTTCTAATGGAGACCATGGCATCATAGCGACTGGTAAAAACGTAAATATCCGATACTAAATTTCAAGGTATTGTAAAACATTTCTATATATCGTGATATTGTAACTTCCCTTTTTTAATTTTCTATTAAAATACACAGACAGTGCAGTGGATTAAATATTTGATAAAACAACGAAAACTCCTCAGATTTAAGGGCATTAATGTAATCTGTTATCGAAAACCAGGGAAAAAAATATGAAGGAATCGCAAAGCTTCGGACGATTACTAAATTGCTATCATTAAAAAGAAATTTTTTTTAAAAAAAAATTTGAAACGATTTAAAATTTATTTTCGTGCAATAATATTTTCGAAAGTTATTACGAAAAACACCAAAATTCAGTTTAATTTTCAATTAATTAAAATTGTGAAAACTCAAAAATTTCTCATAGCTTTACAGTCCCACCTTCAAAGGTGGCCAAATTGATGGCTGTAGACCAAACGGTCTAGCATTTAGTGCGCTAAACTACACACACACGTAGATCTTTATTAGCTGTAAAGATATGTAGATTATAAATGACATCTGAGATGTTTTATTCGCAAATTTAATTCATTCTTATTCTTCTATTTTTCGAGTATGTATTTTTCATTTTAGCCCCTTCATACTATTTATCAGTCTTAAATTATAACGTGTGTAAAAAATTGAAGGCTATTTCACATTTCCGCATTGAGGATACTGAATGAACAAAATATTTTTTAAACATGACCAATGGGAGATGATATACTATAAACCTGTTGACGAAGTCAGGTGTTTTGCGATGTGAATTCTCTTATAACACACTTTTACATTCGTGTAATTTCAACGCGGAAGTATGAAGTAGCCTTTGATGAAGATTAAAGCAGTCAAAGTTATCGAAAATATAAGTGGTTGAACATTCGTTCCAAAAAATAAAAAAACCTGTTCTCTGCTCCTCCTTAGTGCCAAGAGCAATTTCGCTCTCCTCCAATTTCTCGCAAGGAATTCCAACCAAATACTCATAAGTAGTTCTTGCTTAGCGAAAGAATTTATGATGCCAGAAGCAGAAAAAAGAAAGAATCACTTTTGTATTTAACAATTATTTTAGCACTCAGCACTTACATTAATAGTCCAATCAAATGATCATGAAAAGCATCAACATCTGAAAAAAAACAAAAAAACACCATAAAAGCAATTTTATTGGTTTAAGTGGTTGGGCTGACTATCGAAAATCGGCCATTATGTTTGCTCCCAAATATCATTTGAAAAATGGGGTAGGGAGGTCGCAACACCAATTTTTAGAATTTAAATAAAAACCTTAATTAAATTGAGAGGCAAAATTTAAACTAAAAAAATCATTAGTATTAAAAATGCTAGTAAATTGAGCCGCCGAACATTATGATAGCTTAATTAGGTCAAGAATCAATTTTGAGGAATCGTAAATCAGGAGGGAAAATTTAAATTTTTTTTTTAATTTGAACAAATATTTTGCAATTCCATTTAAATATGTGTTACATAGAAAAGAATAACTAGTAAAAATTTCAGATCTATAACTGCATTATTTCCCGAAAAGCACAACGTGGCAAAAAACACGGTCAAAAAATGCCCGCTAGTATTTTTCTGTCAGTCTTAATTCGTTGATTCGGATAAAACTCTTGTTCTAAAAATGTTTTTCTACGGTTTCGTTTCAGATCATATTATAATGGTCGATTTTCTGTTGAGACATATTGAAAAACATTTTTAAGTAGTGACCATTATAAAACCATTTGAAATCGTAGAACAACATTTTTAAACAAGCATAATGATTTATGCAGAAATCAATACACAGGACGCCCCTGAATTCATGGGCCAAACTTTAAGGGTAGGTAAAATACGTATAAAGAAGCATTTTTGGTACAGCAATGTGAGGTCGAAAAGGAAAAGTTTCGGCTGAAAAAAAACAAGAAATGCTGAGGAAATGAAGAGCTAGCTCTTTACTTACATAATATTTCAATTCAATAAGTGCACAAATGTGCCATATTTCAATAAGTGCACAAATGTGCCATCGTCAGCATCGATACAGGCCTAGTAGCGTCTAGAAAGTAATTAGCGCATGCTCTTTCGAAGACGCCAAGTGTTCCATGAACAATTGCAGCTGAAATTTTGCAATAAAGTTTTTATCAGAGTCATTGGAAGTCTGGTAAACACTACATTTTTTCGCTTTGCTTGCACTTATTTATACTTACTTGTTCCATCTACACTTTTCATTTCCGATAGCATATTGCTATATAAAAAATGCTTCTTTATATGTATTTCACTTAACCTTAAATTTTGGCCCATGAATTCAGGGACACCCTGTTGACAAGTGTTTCTTGAGAAGGCCAACAAATTAAAAGATTTCAGGGACATCTCTCTTGTATTTCTTGCAAATATAACTAAATTCTTAACAAAAAAAAATTATACTGACAATCTTTTGAGTGCAGTACACATAATAACCAAAAGTTCTGTGGTTTGGCATATACGTAGGACCAAATTGACTTTCAGGCTTTGGAAAATTACCCACCGAATAGCAATTTGGATGCTACACGGATGGCGTTCAATTCAAGGTCTGTAAAAATAAATTGGTTGGTGGAATCTTCTCTTCTCCCAATGTACCAGGCTCTGAACGTGAATGGGGTGTAAAACCATCCTGATTTCAAATTTGCAATCCAAGTATTTGAAAAATCTTAATTCGAATCCAGTTCGTGTTATACCAAAGTACAGAGAGTATATATTCAATAACATTCTCTGATTGCATTAATTGCTATTCTTTTAGGCTCAAAATGCTATTCTTTAGGCTTTATTTTCTTTCTCTCTATGCGATATGCTCTGAATTAGAAGATAAAGCGAAATCCTCTAAAGTTTCAATTCAAATATGAAGAAGTCTAAATCTAGCTGATTTTCTTCGATCCTGTTAAACAAAAAAGTGCTGAGTAGGATAGATCACATACTCCGGCTGCAGCTACCGTCGTCTGAAAACCAGAAGCGTTTTCAAAGTGACTCAGCTACATCGACGTTTACAGATAGCATATTTAGGACGATGAGACATTCCTTCTTTCCAATGCATGGAGTTCTTAATTGGTAGAGTCACCATAACACGGCATTTCTGTCCCAGATCCATCTTTCTTTTGCTCAATTTTCTTACTCTGTAATTGAGGTAGAGGTGACATTACTGTACTCAGAGGCGCTTCAAGCTGATGGTTTTTAGGAAGCTATAAGCGATCGTATTACCCGATAATAGTGTAATATTTGTTTCTAAGCTTTTTATGCTTGAAAAGGAGATTCATGAAATCGCACAACTGTCACTTGAATATAATATAGCTGTGTGTGTGTGTGTGTGTG
>JAPMOR010092079.1:62953-82842 GCA_026543865.1 Argiope aurantia
ACTAAATTTTTGCCTAATTCGGCCCATGTCGGATTCATTCTTAAGAGTCCTCTTGCTTCCTGATCCCATTCCACTTTTTCGGTTTAATTATTTCAACTGAAGCTTTGTAAAAATGATGCGCCATTAGTTCCATATGCCGAGTGAAAATGATCCCTCCGTTGCCCTTGTCAAGGTCAACACGTGTATTGAATCGACTCGTGGCGCTAATCTCATGTTATATAAGATCAGGGATAAAATTTTCAATGAGCCTTCATTCTTCTCTTTTCGTTCTGTGTAGTTCTATGTTGTTTGCGTGTTCTTCGCTCTTGCTTGTACATAATATGTGCTTCTTCTAGATAAAATAAAAGAACGTGAAGAAATCGAAAGTCTCTTCAATGTCTTCGAACTTTCCTTCTTCTTTTAAGAATTATATGCTTACATAAATTCAGGCACAATAATTCAGAATCTCGATACCAATCGTTCAGGGCCCCGTTCAGAATTATTATCTAGTTTTAGCACCTGTTCCTAATACTCTATTTTTGTTCTAATTAATTATGATCACATCAGAAGTCTTTGCTGATTTTACGATTTCAGTGAAGACTGACGATTTTAACTCAAGTAAATCAAATCGTCTTGCTATATCAAGTCGTTGAAATAGATTAGAATATTTTCCTAGGATTAAAAATTCTTTCAGAACAAAGAAATAAAAATTATTTTCATTATCTTTTCTTTCACGATTCCACTATATATTTTTCATTTTATCATTTAGATAATTTTAACAATGAATCAACATCAATTCGCTTGATTTTATCAAAGAAATAGAATCTGCAAAGTAACAGCAATCTGTTAGATTCAATGGATATGTGAAGACCTTAAATTAAAAACTTAATTTTCCTTGTTTACGAATTTTCAAAGAAAAAGTGGGCCTTTCTCATTCTTTAAGGTAATATGGCATAACAAACACTTCTTCGTCATGTTCTATAGATGCGTTTTTCAACTTTTCTTTAATATTGAGCTCTATAACTAGTAGACTTTTTTGTCTGAAATAACCTTAAAATTTCTGATGTGGGTCCGAACTCCTTATTTATCAAAAGAAATTCTTTTCTTTAGAAGATAATACAAGCGTTTTGAAAAAAAGGTAAAATCAAAATTCTTATAATCAGACCAAATATTTCAAAATATACATATAAAACTCATCATTATCCCTTTAATTAAAAGTTTAAAATCCATAATATAGTCTCTTTTCCGAATTAATGTGACTTATGATAATGCACAGATCCAAAGATAAGGAACTGGCATTTTTTTAATGCAGTCATGGAGCAGAGATTGATAGAGCATATGTAATCGCATTATTCGCGTGGTATGATAAGAATTTGGGTGGGGTTCTATTAAGAATTCTTGGAATTGCAAACAACATGTATGCTAGATGGAGATTTAAGGATAGTTCATTTGAGGAATAGTCATTCAGAAATCTCCCTAGAAAAGAGGCCGAGCCAGGTAGACCTCACTCCAATGAAAAGAGCTCTTATTTAGTCTGGATCTGTTCCATTACAGAGTAGGAAAGATACATTCTTATTAAAGCCATCAGAGCACAACATGGCATATATATATGTAAACATATTTTAGCAGTTTTGTAGCCGAATAGAAGAAACTTTTGAAATTTTAAATCTTTAATTTATTTCAACCCGGGAGGCATATTTTATTTACAAGAAATAAGAGGTAAGAACTACATCAGTCTACATCAAGATACAAGAGCAGAACAGCAAAAGAGACCAAAATTTTCCCTTTAGTTTTTACATTCAGATTTGAATAGGGATTTCATTGACGTGTAGATTTGGAATAAGGAAATTTAGGTATCTTTAAAAAATGTGGTAAACATTAAGGATTTTTACCTTTTCACTCTGAGCGTGAGAATTTACTGAATTCAGCGGTTTTATAGAGCGCGTGTAGAATTAATTCAATAAAAAAGTAAAATTGGATCAGGTAAAAAGAGAACATTTTAGAATGAAATTAATAGACGTTAAAGTAAGATTTCTGTATCTTAAGATTAATCTGTTAAGATTCTCGTTTCTATATTTATGGCAAATTTATTTTTAAAAAGACATTATTTTGTGCTTTGGAAAATAAAAAAAAACACAGTTGTAAC
The DNA here is from genome assembly GCA_026543865.1 of Argiope aurantia. Classification (NCBI taxonomy): domain Eukaryota; kingdom Metazoa; phylum Arthropoda; class Arachnida; order Araneae; family Araneidae; genus Argiope; species Argiope aurantia. Next base: position 65,079 of record JAPMOR010092079.1, read on the forward strand.
TAGTTATTGGCTGATATTTGTGGTTTTTAAATCATGAGATAAATTCAGCAAGTCAGACGAACAGAAACATTTTTACAACGAATATAGAATCTCAAAAGGGAAACTATTACTGAAGACTCCTTTCCAGTGAAGTAAACCATATAAAGGGCGAAACTTAAGTTTGAAGGAATATAAATTCGCAATTATATAACAACACAATTGCATTAATAACAACATACGAAGCGTTTGTAGCTTCTGATGGCAAATCCTTTGAATACTTAGTTTTAGAAACTCCAAGGATTTATTGCATTATATGTGACATACTGCATAAGACTTATAATGATATCAGATATGCAATAAGTTTTTGCACTATTGTGAATTTTTATTTCATTAAATCTGTTTACAAAGATTCACTAGGATATCTAGGACTTCCTTTTTTCCTCTTAATTTACAGGCTTCACATAACCTCCTGTAGTGGTTGTCCTTTGCATTTATTGTTTATGTTTTAATGTAATAATGACTTAGTCTGACGCTTAACCTTAAAATTTGTCTTTTGAGTTATGCTCTCCTTTGTTAGCAGGTTTTAAGGAATATTGATAACTTCAATATTTCTTGAAACATCGAGAGGCTACTTAAAAATGTGGATGTAAATAAAAAAAATTGTTAGAGACTAAAAATCACTGGATTAATCGGTTATTTATTATTGCATTAGTTTAGTAAAGATCTTTATGTTAACTGAATGATTGCATATTCACTGAAAAGGACATTGAACTTTGTTGCTGCATTCTCACTGTTCCTCAAGTTAGTCCTCAAGTGACGTCACAATTAACTATCAAATGTCACATCTCAACAAATTTGATAGTTGTTATAATATTTAGCTCATCTAAGCACTGATTAGCAAGCTCTTATTTAAGTTGATGAGATAACACTTTTCATGTTTAATGGTTGCCTTTAACCTGAAAAATGGAGATACATTGGAGTAATAATATATCAGGTCATACACCTTTCCATCCATAATCTACAAAATGAGTCATTCGAAGTTATTTCCAAAGTAGGTCATGTTTAACCCTTATGGAAAAAAAATTCAGGTGCAGTTCATTTCCAGATAGCACTCTTATCTCTAATATTATCTGGCGGAAAAGGCATTGTTTTTTTACATTGAATGACACAAAATGTAAAACATTGATACCATTCCTTATCGATTCGGATTTTTACTTTATCGTATTTCCTGTCGCATTTCCTGATTTACCTAGTTAAGCATAGGAAAGCAGATTTTGAATTTGTTGTTGAAATCTAAAAAAAAGAGATAGCTCATAAGTCAAAGAATACTGATTTCTGTTGCATTTTATATACGTTCTGTATAGTAATAGTACACAACAAAATTACTGAAAATAAAAGTTTCATTTAGTTTTAAAAAGTCGTCACTATATTAAACTTGCTCGGATAGTGATATGGGCCAGATATGTTACAGAGTTGGACAAAACAGCAGAAAGCAGTGTTTGAAGTTTGTAAAAAAAATGTAGAAAATTTCTGGCGAATTATGAGAAGTCGGGTTTGTTTCAACTTTAAATGGAGAAAGAATCCACATTGCCCGATTAAATAAAATAGTAATCAACAAATATATGCAATCAAATTGTTTAAATGAAATAATAATGCCGTCAAATCAAATGATGTCACACATATGATGGAACTAATTGTTTTTATTTTCTAAACAATTAACTAAATGTTCTGCTCCTGCTACTTGGATTCTAGCTATGTGTACGCAATCTTTACAATTTGATCAAAACTTTTAAATAGAAAAAAATTTAATATTGTTCAGTTTTTGACTGTTATACACCAACTAACACATATTTATTGCACAATATTGTGCGAACAATATTCGCAATATTGTATAATATTGTTAAATATTAAATTATATAATATTGCACAATATTGTATAATATTGTGCAACAGGATGTGCTACCTGGGGCTGTAAAAGAGAAGGCAATTTTGGTACGAATTTTTTAAAAACCCTTTTACAGTTCAGAGATATTAAAAGTTTGGGCTAGAAAAATTCCGAGGCAAAATTCGAGTAAGAAAAATGAGAATCGGTCAATTTTATATGATATCCCAAAAATATTTTTTTCATGAATTGTTTGAAAATAATAAACCTTATAAAATAAAATAAGAATTTAATTTTTCAGTCTCACTTCTTTTCTTTAAAGAACAAAGACCTTCAAAGAATTTCAAAAAAAAAGGTATCTGCTTATTCACGAAACGAAGGAAGGTAAAAGTAAGAGATTATGACAATTGCACGACATAGTGACTCGTTCATTTTCACACAGTCTCTCATAATTACATATTAGTCTTTATTCAAAAATTCAGATTTTTCTCAACTCAGGCGTTATGATTTTATTGAGGCGAAGGTAATTTTTTAAATTTTTGGACACGAGGTGCTAATTCTGGCGATGATGGACATATCGATAGGAGTTATAAAAGTTCAGGAATTAATAATTACAGTGAAGACAAAACTGAAGTAAATTTATTTCATAGTGTCAAATATGGAAATATAAAGTGAAAGTGCTTGAAAAAATACCAAATCTCGGACCTTATTTATCCATGTTACATCACTGGATAGCAGTAGATTGTTTAGTAGCTCGGCGCTGTAAATTTTAGAGAAGGGACATACAGAATATTATTTTTGAGGGGGAGATGGATTCATTTCTAAAAGATGAGAAAATTCTAAAATGGAACTTAGGCATTTCTTCTATAATTTTTATCATTTATAAAGACTTTATATGCAGTGGAATGGATATAGCAATTAAGGAAATGAATATATTGTCTCTTATTATTTTAGTTGTTTCAGGTGTTCCTTTATGCTTTCAAAAACACTCTTTTCTAATGAGGAATATTCATAATTAAATAAATAGATTTTGTCATTAAATCACCATTCTTAAATTATCATTATTAAAACTATTTTCACTATTTTACCATTTAATTAAGTTTGCCATTAACAGAAAAAAACAAGATCTTCTTAAATGAGATGACAGCCACGAGCTAGACGTAGTTGTTGCTGTCATCTAACTCATATGACTGCATGTTATTTCATGCTGTGATGTAATATTACATCAATATCTTCTTCGCAGTGGATTCTGAAATTCACTTGGGCAACAAGTTTGAAGTGCATTACGTTAAGATGTATTTCGACCTCGTCAGGATACAGATAATAAACAATAAAATAATCTTTGATTATAAGGTGCAAAACTATTCTGGATTTGCAGACATTCTGTTTATTATAATTTCTAAAATATAATTGCTGTTGTATTGTTGTGTATTATAAGAACAGTCTGAAATCAGAAACATTTAAAGGAAGATTACTTCATTCGATTTTTACTTCGAAATTGCTACTGAAAATTAACATAAAAAATATTTGTCTTGCTTAATTATTGATATTATCTCAGTACACAGTTATTTGCCCAGAGATCTCATTTCATTCTCCATTAGATTCCATCTCGTTTTAAATATATAATTTCTATATATTGTGTAATTTTCACGCATGCTTTACCAATTTAAGTGAAATATGAGATGGAAATCCCACTCATCCAAAGCAAAAAGAAAAAAAAAATGAGTTGCTTCACAGGATTTATCTGACAGGAAGGCACTAAAGAAAACAATGGGCTATCAAAGGGAGAACCAAGATTCAGAAGCTAACTCATTTATGATGAAATCTTCTGAAAAATCATCAGTAAAAGCCCAACTAGCGAAGGAATCAATTTCAGTCCTCTGAACTGTCAAAAAGAACAAAAATTTAAACTCACCGGTAGTTGACTTAAAATTTAAACTAGAACATAAACAGATAAAAACAGATATATAAGAGAAATTGAATTATCGATAGAAATATTAAGAATTGAAAAATATTCTAAAGAAAAAATGGTTGTGAACTCCAGAAACAATATCAAAACAACTCTCAAGACCGCTGATTTTAAATCAGCTTGCAATTTTCATTAATTGAAATTCTCACAAACCTGGATAGGGTGATCAGCTAATGAGACGAAAAACACCAAATGATGGGGCAAAAATTAATGATGCCGGAAATCCAGTTTAATTGAGGAAAATCGTATAAATATGCATGCAGCATCTGTACATACGGCTCCAAAACTGATGGATGGACAATTTCATTTCATAGTTAAATACATTCTAGGATTCGCTTACTATTTCTAGCATCGGATTTGCTGTTTTGTCTTCATATTCAATATCTAAACAACTCTAAAGATTGCTAATTTTAAGTCAGCTTTCAACTTTAATTGGTCTTGTTCTACCCCACGACCAATGAACCAATGAATTCATTAATTAGAATTCTCACAAACCTGGATAGGCTGATCAGCTTTTGAGACGAAAAACACCAAAAAAATGGGGCAAAAATTACAATGGAAAATGATGCCGCGAATCCAGTTTAATTGAGGGTAATCATATATGAGTATACATGCAGTATTTGTACATACGGCTCCAAAACTGATGGATGGACAATTTCATTTCATAGTTAAATACATTCTAGGATTCACTTACTATTTCTAGCATCGGATTTGTTGCTTTGTATTCACATTCACCAGATTTTAATCCATTATGCCCATGGGTTATCTAAAATTACTGATTTATAAAACTGTGGCCACTTAAAAACAATTTATATTGGCATTGCGGCAGATATCTATAACATACTCAGTAACTCTGGTTTAGAATCTTTTTATGACGATGCAGATTGTGCATTTATTGCTGCCATTTTGAAAAACAAAAAACATTGTGATGATTTCGTTTCTCATCCATTCCAAATTCTGTATGACGATACTGATATACTGTGAAATAAATATATATTTTTGTATTATTAACTTTCTTTAGTCTATGCGTGACGATAGAACAAATCTATATGATATTCATCTCCTAAAATGATTTGGAAAAACCCATTTTTCGATTTCAGATTGTTGTGTCTATCAACAATCTTTCAATCTGTTGCCACTTTGTATGTAAGTTCAAGCGTGAATACAATACTTTTCACAATACTCTAGGCGGAAAGCTATAGGGCTAACTTACAGTCCATATAGTTTATAAGCTACCTATTAGTCCATAAAGGCAAATTCATGTTCCTTGATGGTTTCGGCAAAAAAACTACCCATACTTATTTGCCATAAAAATTTGTTTTTATTTCAAATGTAGCAAGGGGTTATATCATGTGAATGTACTTTTATTTAAGATCTATGGACATTCACTAATTTTCAGGATTTTTACATCATTTTATGAATATATGGATTGAATTCTTCAATACAGGTGGACCAATGATTAAGTGGAGATAAACATTTAAGTGAACTGGAAAAAAATATTTAAATAAGACTATTCGATGCAGAAACTGTTTAACTTTGATAGTTTTGCAGTCTTATGGTGGAAAATATATGACCTGGAAAAAATATAAATATTTGATTTGGAATGCATTTCTGAATGTTTGCCAAAATGTTAGCTATTACCTATTCTTTTCATTATTGCAGGTAATTTCTTACTATTATGTCAGCCGTCCGACTGTCTCTAGCAGTATTCGTCTGTGTATCTCTGGCGGGGGGATGGGCCCTTCCAAAGCGACCTATTTCAAACGGCGCATCTTCGGGCGCAGGTGAAATACCTGATGAGTTAGTTCCAGGTGAGTATTGAAAAATTAACGTCATACGTTTCATCGATAATTTTTTATTCGAAACAGTCTCAGAGTAGTATTGGGTAAAACATCCTTGCATATTACAAATCAAAGCGTATTTGATAATACCTAATATGATCGGTAAAAGAAAGAGGAATTTTTGAGAATTCTTAGTTCAAAAAAAAAAAATTGAAAAGTGATTACACATTTTTCCTTACGGTACCGATTATGTATTATATATGCCGTAACGAATTAATGGCAGAAATCGACTTCCAAGGACAAAACCCGAAGACCCAACGTGTATATGGGCTTTTCGCACATTAAAACTGCCATCATGACCATTCTGCTTAGAAAAATACAGGATGAACCACAATGTCAGTAGACCATCGTTGCCACGATGCTGATTTGACACCTTCATATAGTCATCATAATACTGAATTAGATAAGTCGTCATTTTTATCGTTTGGTTACAGTTCAAAGTACAAATTTCCCTCTTTCTTATGACTTCGAAAAAGACTTTCATATAGAATATAAAATTAAGCCCAGAAAAAATTCACTGCTAATAATTTGATAAAACATCTTCTATGGAAAATGCTAGATCACTTTACAACAGGATTCTCGTCAGTTAAAAAGACTACGAAAATTAATAAAAGATGTCCAAAATGCGTTTCTACTTTTATAGTGTTTATAAAATTTGTATTGCATGTAAATTTGTTCATGTAAAAAAGGAAACGCATGCAGAAAGCATCATCAAAACTATTTCGAAGTTAATTTTATTGCTCCTATTGTTTCGATATCCAGATTTCTATTAATCAAAACTAAATCAGTTTAGATTAATATTTCATTTCGAATCTACTTGAGAATTATTGGAAAATGAAACATATGAAAATTTGATTCTCAGCAGGCTCAGAAAACACTAAGCTTACACATATGAGGATTGTTGTTGCTTATTGTACTTGCCATAGACAAGTCCCCTGACAAAGTCAGCCATTTAAGCCGAATTTGTGCAGTAGCTTCTAAGGGTAAAGGCACATGAGACCCGAAGGCAGTCTGACTTCTAGCTCATATGAATATGACACTCACCCAGTCGCTTGCACAAGGCAGAACTCAGGGTAAAGAACACCCATGCCCGAACCGGAACGCTCAGATCACGGGCAAGACGCGCTACCCCTAGGCCAGGACGCGAGCACATGAGGGTTCTTTTGAGAAAACAAACTCGTGTATACAACTTCCGATTTCGAAATTCAGATTGGAATTGATCTACTACAGCTTTTAGAATAATCTGGATTAAGTTTCTTCATTTCAAACGCAAAGATGAGAATTTAAATTGATAGTATATAGAAGATTACGAAAGACTATTTTCCTGGTGACCCCATAGTGTTTCTGCGCGTCTTGTGGATATAAAAAAAAACAGAATTTAGAATATATTATTTGTATACGACTTAATTCTGTTGATGTATGAATTTCTTTTAAATACTTTCAATTAATTTTTGGATCGCTAGGTAATAATGCAACAAAATATAATTTTTCCGTGCTTTTAGTATGTGTCATTTTTTGTTCTGGGGATATTTTTTAAAATAATTAAATAAAAAAATTCCAGTGCACTTAAATGAGAGAACGATATTCATACGCTCAGTAGATTTTAATTATTAGAATATTAGCTTGTCATCAACTTCCTCTGAAAATTTGAATTACGACTAACATATGTTTCAAAATTTTATAACCCCATACTACATTTATTATTCTGTAAATAATCTTTTTTTTTTAATTTGACAATTTGATACTTATATTCCCGGATAATGGTTTTTTTAATAGTCTTACTTTTCAAAATATAGAAAGGAATCATCATGTGACGAAACAAAGTCACTGGATGATTGCAGTATACGTCATCTAACATGTAACTGCATACATCATCTAACATATTGCATATGTCATGTAACATCTAACTGCATACATCATCCAACATGTTGCATACTAACATCATCTAACATGTATGCATACGTCATCTAACATATAACTGCAGATTTCACGATATTACACAATGCGCATACACTTATGCTAACAATCTATGAAAACTTTTTTTGTAGATAACAATGGCTGTTAGTATGTAAACGAAAGACTGTTATATAATGAAAAATATTTTCTAAATTTTCTCAACAATGTTTAGTTATTAAAAAAAAGAACTGTTAAAATTCAAAGAGAAGTTTATATGCTGTGATTGTTCTGAGTTTTATCCGGTATATTGGTTAAATATTTATAAATCGATTAATAAAAAAACGAAAAAATGATTTAAATGAAATTGATTAAACATATTATAGATTCATAAAGAACGTGACGTCACTATAATTTATATTTCACAAATTCTAATAATGCAAATGAACACGAATAATTCTACAGTAAATAAATGATATTCAATACATCAGATGTTCAAAAATTCAAATGAACACGAATAATTCTAAAGTAAATAGAAAATGATATTCAATAAATTAGATGTGCAAAAATTCAAATCAACACGAATAATTCTACAGTAAACAGAAAATGATATTCAATAAATCAGATGTGCGAAAATTCAAATGAACACGAATAATTCTACAGTAAATAGAAGATGATATTCAATAAATTAGATGTGCAAAAATGCAAACGAACACGAATAATTATAAAATAAATAGAAGATGATATTCAATAAATAAGATGTGCAAAAATGCAAATAAACACGAATAATTCTAAAGTAAATAGAAGATGATATTCAGTAAATTAGATAAAGGTTTAAAAACGTAATCAAAACCCCCAAAATATTGTAAGTTCTTATTCAAGAATTAGAATTATATTAATATAAAAAAATTTTAAAAATAAAGTAATCAATTTAACTAACAAAAAGAAATTTCTCGTAACATGAGAAAGCTGGATTCCAAATTAAAATCGGCTGGGCGAACTTAACGTCTGCACGTGATCATTCCTTCCTCATTTACAAGAGAGCTAAAAAAAATTAGTTCACAACACGTGTTCACGTACTTCCTGGTGTAAGGCTTCTGAGATAATCAAATGAACTTCTCTGATCTGAAAACACCTGCTCTGAAAATGCTGCTCTGCGCAGCAAATTTTTAAAAGCAGAACGCGAACATTATACATGATGCAGGGATTAATTTCCATTTGCTCACTTGAATGTAGCATTAAAGATTAGAAAGTGACCTAAGTGGGTCAAACGTTCAGCTTTCGATTGCGCGAATTCACAAATGGGTCAAACCAAAAAAATGTAAACATAATCTGCTGTTCCTTGCGTACTAATTTCTTAGAGGTCACTGACACATGAATGAGTCCACAACTTTCGCGCTAAGTTTTTACAAGAAAGGAAAACGAACAACTATAATTCACCATTCCGCGTAAGAAATAAAAACTCTATAAATTATGAAACAAAAAACATTATTTTATTTTCTCTGTAATTTAATTTACTTTTTTTGAAAAGCTGCACTTCTTACATTTATTTAATGAAATTTCATATAATTCCCAGTTTATTTATCTTTTTCCAAATTAGAAATGTGACATACATTACATTTTTTATTCAGTTGTCTTTGATTTCAATCAAATCGAATGATTTCGTGTATATAATTTGCATATTAAAATTCTTAATCATTCTTCAAAATCTTCCAGAATTTTAAGGAAAACTAATCGCAAATATTTTTAGCGTTTGACCACTAAGCATAAAGAAGTGTGAGTGTTTCAAAAATTGTACTTTATATTTTCCTTGAGAACATGAGAAAATATATCAAATGAAATCTTTTAAAAGAGAAAGAAATCCCCATATTGTGCTATAATAAGTATCAAGACCAGTTTGGTTTGATATGCATCATAATATCAAACTGTTTTGGATAAAATATATTTTTTTACAACATTAATAAAAGATATTAACGAAATTATATTGTGAATGATTTTAAAACTCTTTGTAGTTTTTATTGGAAATCTGCATCACTACTTTTATTTTTTTTTAAATTAAACTTTTACAAAAAAAATGTCTTTATCAGTATATTTTATCAGTGCATTAAAAAGAAAAAAAAATTTAATCAGAAATCTGGAATTCAGTATAAAAATCGAAAGGTGTTAGAGTTCTCCAATTTTTAAAAAATTGAAATCGCATTTATAATATATTTTAAATCTGTTTCCTGTTCATTTCACTTTTACGATTTTTTTTTGGGGAGGGGGCTCACTAAATTTAAGGTAAAATAATTTTTCGCCTTTGATGTATTAAGAAAAATGTTGTTGTATTAAAATTTTATTTATATTTTTAATTCTTTGTGTTTTCTTTTTATGATATTCATTGTGATTGAAAAAAATACGTTAACACTTAAAATACCTAAACAACTGTTTAATCCATGAAACAAACATGGTTACCTACAGGTATAACATCATTGGGTTTTTTTTAACGTTTTAATTTATATTCTGAATAGTCGCGTAAAATAAATAAAAAATCATAAAATATATTAGCTGCAGTTAATATTTTAAATTTCTAAAAATAGTTATTCTAATTATGCTTAGTCTATATTTTTAATATTCTACTAGAAGAATAAATATTCGAGTTTGCATAAGTAATATTCCTTCTCTAAGAATAAATATTTTATTTCTCACTTCTCAATTTTTTATATTAATTAATTTTTCTCAAAAAAAATGGATATCAAACAAAACCATAAAAGTGTTAAATTATGATATAAATATTCTAGATCAATTAAAACTTTAACCACATCTATAATATATTTTAACTTTCATTGTATGTCCACGAATTCCTTTCTTACTATTACATTGTGTTTTTATAAAATTCCTTTCTTTTTGATAAGAACAAATACTATTTGCTTTTCTTAATAATACTATGGTAATAAAATAATGTTTAAAACTTTTTTAATTTTCTACTTTTCAGTCTTTTATACATTTCATAATTCATAAAACTAAACTATTAATTAAGAATTAATATTTATATATTAACGAATATCTAAAAAATTAGTACATTTAAACTTTATTAATATTTCTCAAGTAACTTTCTGGATATAGCAATCTCTGTGAAATCAATTTTTTGCTAATATAATGTATAATTGATAGTTAAAAGTTTTAAAATCACCAAAATATTCTATTTTCCAGGAACCAATAGCTATAAGAAATTTTGGAACTCTTATTAAGTGAGGCAGCGAATAAATGATTGATTACAAAATTCCATCCATACAAATTTGAAACGTCTGGAATAAAATAAGTGCTTTAAAAAAAGATTTAAATTCACTACACAACAAATAGTTTAAAAATAAAAAGTCTGGAAAGGAATCAGCACTGTGTTTCTGATTAAAATATTTCTTTAAGTATCAAATCCATCATCAAGAATATATTTTCCACTAAGAACTTCTACACGAAAGAAAATCATATCTACACTTCTTTAACAATGTAGCGTAATGTAATTCAAAATATTAATAAGCAACATCTTAATATTCTGGAATTCAAAAAAAGGAAAGGAAAGGAAAGGGGGGGAACTAAATTTGCAAAGGTGGGAAGTTCCAGTTCAGGCATCTTTCTCGTCCTCTGACCGCGCTTCAACATTACGAGGTCTGTCCCAAAATAGTCGTAGTGTTGCTTTAAAACGAGACGTTAATATAACTAAACTAAACTAATAGATGTTGTCATCGGCTGTGTAAACAACTGATTTCCCAGAAATTGTAGAGAACTTCAGACAGTATTAGTTTTTAGGATAATTCGGATGAAGCGGTCTATCTCCTTAAGAATCACTCAAACTGTTAAGAAGCAAATGCGACAAAGTTCTATTGGTTTAGAATTAAATCATAGTCAAATGTATTTAAATACTATAGAAATCGGCTTATAAACGTTTCAAGCTACTACATATGTCGCATTGGGTGTTGCCGCAATTAATTAATTTTTCAATTAATTATCAGTGTTATTTTATTTCAAGAGTCATGCATTCTGTTGAAATATTTCTTTGTCTATCTGATTTTTCAATATAGAATATAGTCCATTTGGTGAACCCCTTGGTAAAGGATTTCCAGATAATGAAGTATTCAACGATTACGATTTGGACTCGAACAGAGGTCCTGAGATCTTTCCAGAGTACGATGAGAATGAAATCCATCCCCGACCACCAGGTGGCGGTGTGGAACGTCCTTTAAAACCTGATGAAAGGTAAGGCACAAGTCCCACTGGTGTCAAAAACGATTTTTTTTAAAAAAAAGGCTGACCATTTTTTCTTTCTTTTAATATCATTGAGTATAATAACTCATGATAACCAAAAAGGAGTTAGAGGTATGGAATATATCAATAGAGCAGAATACCAGTAATTTGCTAGCGTTATATGTCGGATTTCACATTTGCTCAAGTGGAATAATATTCATTTTTCCCTTGCGATTTTCTAATAATATTCCATATAAATTGCAAGATAAAATTCTTCATATACGTATTAAAATAAAAATCATAAGGCTCCTCTCCCGTCAGTGTAGACATCCAGTAATGAATGACTCGTAGAAAATATTACGGAAAATAAAAGCACTGCAAAATAGATTCTATTACACTCCAAGCATCAGATCGTTAATTCATCCTGTCATCGGCGACCTCATTACCATTAGTAACCCCTTCCAATAGAATGACGAGTATCGATCGTCACTGGTTTTTCATGCCATATAGCACAATGGCGAGCTATAGTCGTCATGCGATTAAAGTTACTGTTGAATCTGATAATAAATTTGGTTTAAAATTCCTAGTGTACTGAATCAGGCTGCACTTTTATTTCCTATGTTGATACCATAGATCACTATCGCATATTGTTCACCATTAGATTATTTTAGTACAAGTCACGGCCAAATTGTTGTTAGTCAGTGGATTTCTTTCTTATAAACATTGAATGTGAACATATGTCTGACTAAAGGAAAAACATGTGAAATAACGAATAAGAGTAGTGTAGATTATGAAGATCAAAATGATTGAAGGGATTCAGAAAAATCAGAAGAAATAAGTATACATTTACCAGATACTGATAATGAATCTAATGATAGTGAAATATTACCAAGAAGGCGAAAATGCGCTTAGCGACTAATGAATGATTTTAGTGAATGCTCTGGAGTCATAGATACATCATCAAAAGAATGAATTTGGTAAGAAATAGATAATGTGCCTGAAATAATAAAAAAACGAAAAAATTACTGCAGTGCCTGGCGTAAATGCGAAAACTAGGTGCTAATCTGAAATCATTTGAAGTTTTTTAAAAAGTGCTGAATATGAACTTACGAATTATAATTATATCCATATCAATAACCTAATTTTAAGTAATAATAAGTAAAAAATTATAAAATAAACTAAGTTTTTTTAAATAAGACTTAAATAGTTATTTCATGCATAATTTTTCATTATTTAATCTTACTGGAAGTGATTAAGCCTCCAAACACAGACAGAGCCTGCATACTTTATTCGGAAAATATCTCATTCTCGGTCTCGTTGTGGTATCTTGAATAAAGCAACTAAAGGTTAATTGTTTCTGAAAGGGGTAAATAGGCAGCAATTAAAACAACGTAAGACTATATATGAGTAAAAGTCATATCACTGATTCTCCGACCCGCCCGAAGGCACATGGACAAAAATACTAAATGACCGGGCCGCCGCAACAGCAACACTGGCCGAAACTGTGGTTGAGTCCTAAGGGCCATCACTGGCCACGGTACAACCCTTCCCGAAGGAAGTACGCCCCGTCATCGATGGGAGGAGACAGATACCCCACCTTTTTGCGTATCCTCCAGGGTGGCGAGATCCAACCACCATACCGGAAGCATCTCACCCACTTTTCGAGGTGCCCGTCACGGGGATTTCAAGTAATAGTGATAAAAGAAAAATGAGAAAAATAATATGTCTGTTTTTAAATAAAAACGAGTAAAATCCAAATGTATTAAAATAAAGAAAACGTTACTACAAAAGTATATATTCCAAGTGATATAGAATCAGTACAAAGGTTTGAATAAAAATAAATAGGAAAGGAAAGCAATTTATTCAATAAATCCACGGCAATAAAACAGGATTAGAAAATAGATTAAAATCACAGAGAAGATATTTAATCAAAGCAAACAAATATTTATGTCCATATAAAGGCGAGATGACACTCAGGTTCGTAAGATGCTCTCAGTGCAGTAGGACAATGACCTTTAACTATCAAAAAATCTTGTTGAAAACAAATAGAAGCATGAACTGATAAAAACTCAAACAGAAAATTCATAGACAGGAGCATAAATATATGAATTAAAGAAGACTTCATAAAAGCACCAATAAAAAGTTTGCTCATAGAAACATAGGTAATAAAGTTCACCATAAAGTTATTGCAGTGAAATGCATATGATGGAATATAGTCCGATCAAACAGCCATGAGGAATATCAAAACGTGGAAATAATTCATGGCAGCAATTTTATTGGTTTAAGTTTTTGTGTTGGCTATTCAAAATAAGCCTCTAAATATGCACCCTGTTATATTACTTGATAAAAGGTGGAAAAGGCTGGAAATTTAAACATCGGTTTTCCGGGTTAAATAAAATTATTATAAATTTAGAGAAGAACTTTGTACTAAAAAATTGCCGGTAATAAACAAAGATCTATAAATTAAACTTACAAATGTAATGATAAATTAATTAAATCAAGAGTAAATATTAATAAAATGCAAATTTATTTATTTATTTATTTATTGCTAAATATTTGGAATTCTATACAAGTAAGTGTTATATAAAGGGTACAGATTTCAAAAGAATATCTCATTTTTTTTTTAATGATTTAGCTTGGTCAAAAGACAAGCTTATCGGAAAATGTTCATGAGCAATTTTGTATTAGCCAGAATTAGCGAACCGAAAGAAAAAAAAATCCTAAATGAAAATGCTGCTTTATGATTTCTAGCGGTATTATGATGGTTTATTATCAAGAAAATAAGTGGTGAAAATTAAAATTGATAAAGAAAAAAAAATCTTACTTTGTGGCGACCAGTTCTTAGAAAATATAAAATAATAATGTTCGAGAACATTATTGCCACCGAAAGATCAATTCAAGTCTTCTTAACTGGGTCAAAATGTTAATTCTAGAATTTCATAATTAATTTTTACCCCTGTTTTTTAATCGACCATTATGGCACCATTTGAAATGGTAGAAAAACACTTTTAGAATATTGAACTAGTTTCTTTTGAACTTTTTTTTTCTGTCCTTGAACTCTTACCGATAGAAATGAACTCCACAACCAATGTGACTGATATAAGCGTGCGAAGTATTTTTCGACAACACTTGTTATTTTAATAAAGTCGAAATTTTCAAAAATTGATACTTATCTGAAATTTTTAACAGTTATTTCCTACAATATACCACATCTTAAATAAAAATTTGAAATTTTTAAACAAATTTGAAAAAAAAAACCATAAAAAATGTTAAGTTGTATTTTTTTTAAAAAAATTCTTCTTATATATTTATACGAAGTATAGAGAAAGTATCATAAAAAATCAGCATATCAAGATTTTAATACATGGTTAGTACCTGGTTAAAATGTAAACTAACTAAGTTAAAATGTTTTCAATAAAAATATTTAAATACTTAAGCCCGTTGACAAATTTTAATTAAAAAAATAAATACTAAAAATTAGTTCCCTATTTAAATCTGTCAATTTTTTGTGTGTTTATAGGAAGGAATTGCTCTAAAGGGCGCAGCTCGGCTTTTATAAATGGATAAATTTAATCTATTTTGTTCTCCAAACTATTCTACACCCTGCTATAGGCTGTGAGCATCAGGTCATTTACAATGACCTTAATATAGTACATGTGATTGCATAAATTTAAAAGCAGGTTCATGTAAATATTCTAAATGGTTGATACAATCATCGGTGCCTATGGATAACCCTTATTATAATTAATAATACATGTGATTGCATAAATTTAAAAGCAGGTTTATGTAAATATTCTAAATGGTTGATACAATCATCGGTGCCTATGGATAACCCTTATTATAATTAATAATACAAATTAAATAACTGGCGTAATAGAAACTCTCATTCTTTATATAATCATAAATGAAGTGCCTATAAAATCTTGGCACATTGTATTTGTTAAAAATTGAATATTAACTGAAATAAAACCGACCGCTCCATGTTATCAACGGAAGCTTTAATGTCTGTGGCTTGAGAGGAAAGTTGCCAATTCTTACAATATTATATTCATGTTTCAATAATAATACATAGCGAAAATTCACAGCTCCTGCCTTCTTAAACCATATCGTTATCGCTTTCGCCAAGAGAGTTGTACAAACAACCAAAGAACAGACTTCCAACTGTATCATCAATTGCCGGTAACAAACTTCGTTTAGTTTAATTATGGTAAAGTCTCGACTTTCGAAGCAACGCGAGAGCTGTTTTGGGATGGTTAAAGTCAGTATAAACCTTCATTAGATGACAAGGGCCATCCCCGAATGGAAGTCTAGTGAGTCGAATACCAGCTTGTCATCTGGTCTTGCTTTAAATGAACAAAGCGTTCCAAATCAGCACTCAGGTTCATTGAAAATGGTATAATATTCTATCAGTGAAATGCAGTGGTTGTCCACTCGGATTTAGAGGATGCGTAACCTAGAGTCATACGCTACATCACTCATTTTGACGAGTCTAAATAATAATTTTCTTTATCCAGAAAAAATAGCTATTGTTGAAAAAAAAATGCCCTGCATGAAAGAAATAACTTTCAATTTCCAAATAATAATTACGATTCGAATTGAATATGAAGATTCTTCATTCTGGATCATTAGATCTCTTATGTCAGTAATGACGCCAAATACATCTATGAGTTAATAACAAAAGAGACATCAAATGACAACGACACAAAAAACATCAAATTAACTATCACAAGATTGTCTGGTTAATTTGAATTAATCCTTTGGGTCCCACCGGGACATGTATGTCCCGCTGATATTTTTAAATCATTCAAAGGGGGGAATTTATTGAAGTGCATGTCCCAATGATTTTCTGTGATTTCATTGATATGTTAGTGTCATTTTTAACCACATCTTAGTAATAAAGTAATAATAAAGAAACCCGAAAGAAAACTGTATGTGCCATGGGTAAAGTTGAAACTGTTTTACAATGTATCATACATAGAAATGTCATGAGTAATGTTCGATATGTAATTGGTAAGAATTTTCTTGCAATAATATTGTTTTAAAATATTACAAAAACTAGAGACACAACTTTTATGGTGGCCTCAACCCCCAATGAGAAGCATGTGTCCCATTCAAAAAGACCACTGGGACACATATGACTCACCTCAAAAATTGCACCTATAGTTAATTTTTGCTTTCATTGTAGCAGAATGTAGCTATTTATACTTTATTTGACCCGTTAGAGCCCTAAATTATCTTATCTTATCTGGAAAAGAAAAAACTGGTTTTGAAAGGGTTAACCAATGGATTGTTTTGATTTTCTATTTTCAATTTAGTGATATTTTCTGGTTTGAGAAAATCGCCGTATAACAGATATTTACGAGTTCCATGGCGCCTTCGTATCAAGTTTTAATATCTATAAATGAATTTATTTCAATATGAGCTAAAAAATCGAATAATTCCATATATGGGTAAGCAGTAACATGATGAAAGCGAAGAATTTAGAACGTTCTCAGTCAGGAAACTCCCTTGAACTTGTCAGCAGTAATAACGCTATTCAAACTCTCCTCGATTTTATCGTGACATGATCTGCTTCGTTAACGAGTGTAAATAATTACCAAGGACTTTAGTTTTGTTTTTGCAGCTTTTTAAAAATGAAGCACCTAACAATAGCCCTCCCAATTTAAATTATACAATCATCCGGTGAAGCTACAGAAATAAAACAATATTTCAACACACATGCCTATTGCCCTTGATGCTGAACAAAGAAACTTCTCCTTCAAATGCCTTTGCACCTGAGCCATTACACCGAAACAAAGTGCCTGCCGATCAAACGACATTTCGCTTGCGTGGCGAATTTAATTCCCTCTTCTTTAAAGTGACGAAAACAAAATACTGTGTTTTTCATCCTTTGATTTGTAGATTCTTTTCTTGCAGAGATGCGTTGCATAGCTTTCGGATGTTACTCCTGTATAGCGTCTTCAAGTTGAACGGTGCTTA
>JAPMOR010092079.1:82852-114943 GCA_026543865.1 Argiope aurantia
ATGAGCATTTATCACATTAACCAGTTGTTATTAATAATAACAAATGATGTTCGGTTAATGTCACCGGTTGGTATTAATAGTTAATAGTATTAGTTAGTATTAAAGTAAGTTAATAATTTTAGTTAGTTTTTAGGTGAAGCCATATCTGCTCTTTTGGGAATTTAACCACAAAAATTATATGCTAGGAATACTTATATATAAAAAACAACATACCTTTGCACTTTTTTATGTGTTTAAATCCATTCAAGGGCAGATATATGGGGGAGCCAGCCTCCACTCCCGAAATCTTCGTGGGATTTCCGCATCCCTGTACCGCAGATCTCTAAAATCCAGGGACCATGATACCACCTAAAAAAATTTGAGGGAACATTGATTGATCCCTCCCAAAGGAAAAATTATAATCTACTATATCCCCTATAAAATTCATCCTTTTTTTTTCTTTTAAAAATGCTTCAAAATATTTTTCCCCTTCAACAGATAGATATTGGTATTGTTCAATGTGTCTTATCTCCCCCTCCCTCCCCCTCCAAAAAAAAGACTAGACTCATTAATTATGAAATAAAGAAAAGGAAGTTAGAAAAAATATCATAGAAAAACTTCATAGCAAGTTTGAAAAACATATACAAAGAGGCACACTCAAGTCCCAATCATATATAAACCGTTTAATTACATTGACCAAACTTCATTGGGAATTATTATTAATAACAACCGGTTAAAGTGAATTATTTCTGATATTTCTCACTTTGACCAAAAGAAGCGATTATTGTTAATAATGACAGGTTAGTATTAATAATAACCGATTATTATATTGACAGCAACTTGTATACTTCAAATTCTCCTCTGTGTATATATATATATATATGTGTGTGTGTATGTCAGTAATTAAAAATCAAATAAAATAAAAACCCATCAAATTATAGCAAGTTTTTACTAAAATCGTGGATATGTATTAAATTTCATGGCCAAAGTAAATTTCAAAACTAAATTGATCTGGCGGATTTTGCATGCATCGCGTGAACATAAACTGACTCGAATGTTTCGTTTTTGCATGCAAGAAAGAGTATGAATTATATCTGGACATGACCTGGAAACAGAATGAGTTATAAACTTGCTCAAAGTGATTAGGGAAAAATAGCTTTCAGTAAATAATAAAATTTCATTTTTGAAATATGTATTTGTGGAATAAATATGCATAAAGCAATCAAAATCAAAATAAGAAGTTATTGCCGATAATTGTTTAAACTTCAAAACGGCGGAACTGGATTTTGATTTTTTTTATTTTTAATTTAAGAGATAGTAATTCATATTTATATATTTATCTTCTTAACCCCTTCGCAAACAATGGCGAGTCTGATTCGCGCATCGAATTATTAAATTTTAAATTTGCAATAAAGTGAAAGAATTAAGTAAGTTAAAAAGCAAAAACAATTAAAAACGCTTCTATATCTCAAATGCCCTTATATTATTATAGAAATTAAAATAATAATAAACCCACTTAATGCGATGTGTCATCTAATTAAAAAGTTAAGTAAATTCAGGAAAAGCATTCAACTGGAACTGCTAAAAGGGCATTGAGTAGCATGCATATTTTAGAATTAGAAAACATATTTTTTTTGTTCAACAATATAGAAAACAACTACTATTTTTAACTATTAATTAATGTAACTGCGCTATTTTTTAAAGAATTTCACAAGTAAATGCAACCATCAAAACATTATAAGCATCTAATTACTTTTCTATTAAGAAAGCGTTAAGGGTTAATCACCTTTGGATGAGTATTCTGAATGATCAAAGGAACGATTAAATGCAAAAAAAAAAAAAGGATCAATCGTTTTAATTGTCTTTTTAAACTCAAAGCTGTAGGATCAAAATAATTGGAGCTCGGAACCTTAACCCTTTCGCCATCCTTTCCTATCCGCGAAAATTTCTGTTTTTATTCTGTTTTTCGCCGCATTAGAACAAACAAAAATAAAAACTTAAACTAGTAAACATTTACAAAGCGTTTTAAACGTTTAAAAGTTTTAAAATGTAGAAGAACGCTTGAAGCGTGTTACGGCCGTCCCTCAGAAGTTCCACTTGAACGCGCGACGTGTTACGGACGACGAAGAAGTTAAAAGAAAATCTATAAGTTCTCGAAAATAAATTCTTCGTGATAAAGTTCTCCAAGGTAATATCAGTGTGATCATTTCTAAATCCATCTGGAGTTTAGATCGTTGATCTTTGATATATGAATTGCAATGCTATTTTCGCTTCATTTTGTTTCCTTCACAGAATTCCGGAAGAAAAACATCCTCAGGATGAGCGTAAAGAGGAGCCCGAGGAGGAAGAGGATCACGAACCTCCCTCGAAAGGAGGTGACGAAACGTATGACGAGGAGGAGCCAGAATCCGATGGTGAGGAAGAACCGCAAGGACCAGAGGAAGAGGACACGCATGCTGTGGAAGATGAGAAGAAACCTCACGATGATGAAGGAGAAGAAACCCAGGAGGGTGAGGAGAAAGTCCCTCTCCCCTTCAACGCCGCCATTTTCACCTTCAAGCAAGTGAATTACTACATCAAGCAACTCGAACGTAAGTACCGATGGAAGAACATGCTTTAAAAAACATGGCGACCGATAAAGCTCAGTGAACTTTCTGATAAATCAGGAACTTCTGAATTTTATAGGGGCCGCGATGGCCTGGTGATAAGTTCTTGGCTTCGGAACCGGTAGGTTCCAGGCTGGAGACCTGGTTCCGTCGTATAAGCGGATCTACCGTATAAGAACCGTCGTATAAGCGGGTCTAGTGCATGTTAAATCCACCGGGGGCCGAATGTCCTCCCGCTGGTGTGGTGTGGAAGCTTGGGAAAGGGATGCCAACTCAGGAGTCGTCCTGGTCATCTGACTGCGGTTCAAAAATATGAGGTTCGTCCCCAAATGACCCTAGTGTTGTTTTAAAACGGGACGTTAATATAACTAAACGTCTGAATTTCATGTTTTGATGTTGGTATTCAAATAAAATTCAAAGTGATGTAGATCGATAATATTGAAAGAGGCAAAAAAGTGAAAAATTTTTAAAAACACTTACAAGAAAAAAATCGTTAAAAAAATTTCATCAAAAGTATAGCAACCAGGGTGGGTGATAAGGACAAGAAGGATGCCAAGACACCATGCAAAAATTAATATGTTCGTATCATTTTTTAAAGTAAGATATGAAGAAGTAGAGAAAAAATAATAATTAGAAGTCCAAAACGCCACTTACACTTACTAAACAGCTAAAGACAACAAAACAGAGTCTCTGCTGCCATTTACCTTTCCTAGGCCATTAATGTAGATTTAACTGTCTTGAGGCCGTGTTATTTAGTAGCATCAAGGCTTCAGGGGCGAAAGACTCCAATATTGAAACCCCATTCTATTTCAGAATCGACTTGCATGTGGATCTAAGGCAATCCTACAGGATCCAATGTCCGCCCATTGGTATGGAGTGAAAGTTTAGGAATATGGCTGTCAGTTTAATTCTGATCACGATTCAAAATTTTGAGGTCAATTCAAGTATAGCTTCGTATCGTTTCAAAATGCAACGTAAATATAATTGAATTCAATCTTCCTAAAGCAGGGTTAATTCATTCTTTGCTACATCGAAACCTCATACATTTTAAAGCGAAATTAATGCATTTAACGCAATCAAATCAATATAAATGAAAAAAATTCCTCTCGATAAGCTGTAAGATAAAGGTAAGATTTCTTATGCTTGTTTTCAGATTTCTTCCATTTCTTCGACAAAAACAATTAAGTATTACATATCGAAGCAATCGTAGATAATGATTTCATTACGGTCGCATAATTCAGTATTGATTTCAAAATAAATAGTAATATATATTATAAAAGTAATATACAAACAGATTCGTTTATATAATTAAATTTTGAAGTTTTAAACAACTCCAAAAAATTGTATCAGGGGGCAAGAACTAAAATTTATCGTTTTAAACATATTTAAAGAGAATCTGCGTTTTAAACATATTTGAAGAAAATAATATTCGCTTACAATTATTCTTCTTTCAATTAAATGAAAGGAATAACATTTCGTGATACAAGTTAAGAATTTATTGTTTGGTTTTTCTTTGTGTGTATATATATTGAAGAGAAAAATCGTCTGCTTTTCTTAAATAATATTGGAATCAAGATTTTATGAGTTGCACTCTAGAATATTTTAATGTCATCAAAAACATAACTTGTAAAAAAAACCAAGTCTCGCAACTTAATTATTCTATCGTAAAAAGTTGTGAGATCCATGTAATACCAAGTCGGTCAATTTATCCAGTCCCTACTTAAGGGTCCTTCTGTCTTAAGTTATTGCGTAATTAGCTAACCTAACAACATCTTATAGTGACCATATTAATACTGAAAATCTTTTATGGTTTAAATAAATAGATTCTTTATCGGAAAAAGCTTTTTGGAATGAAATCACTTTTCTTTATCAGAAAAAGCTTTATGGAATGAAATCTGTTAATTCTAACTGACATATGCTAAAATAACTGGTATTCGAAAAAATTAAGAAAATAAGAACTGCTTTTGAGAAAAAATGGCCATGTAACAACAAAATAATAATTTAATAAAATCATTATAATTATATAAACAATATTACAAAAAACACATATTATCTCTGAGTTTTCTGAAAGTACAATTTTTACCTTAGTCTTTAAAATATTTTTAGGGTTTGTGAAACTCAAACCCCAAGTAAGCTCCAAAGATATAAAATATTACTGAACTCGTGATTTTTTTCGCCCGAAAATAAAATTAGCAGAATAGTGGAATGAATATTAAAGAAGTTAACTGTTTTTGAAGAGTATACTCGTCATGGAAAAAGTAAAACATTTTCCGTTATGAACGAATTTATTCATCAGGAATAATAAGTAGTGACAATTTGCAGTTTGGATTACAATTTTAATTAAAACTCAAACATATTCATAAATGACAAGATGTTTAAAATATTTTGTAACCAAGTCGAAATCAAAGGAACAAGGAATACATAAAAGATTATTATGCGTTGTACCATGCTTTGCTCAATACCATTCCCTTACAGCACATTAGAATAATAAATTAATTTTTTATGTTTCTTTTCATTCATATGCAAAAAATGTGTGTTAGTTTAAGTAAATAAATAAATATGATTATTGAAATAAAAAATGTGACTTCATTACAATATAATTTCATATTACAAATACTGTGTTTGACGAGCTAAATTTTTGCGACACAACTCAGATACGCATTTTCCGAAGGCTAACTTCAAATTTGCCTATTAAGTTCTGAGGGGTAAACTTTGGTTTTCGTCTTCCACTATAGCGCGATCAGGAAACTTTATAGAGTTTTCAGAAAGAAGTCCCAATTTGTGTATTTTCCCACTTACTGATTTATTCATTTTATATTTCATTCTTTGTTATTTGCCAACGAAGAGAATCGCATTTCTGCTCTTTCGTTTGCAGAGGCGATGGAACACGTGTTCAAAGAGACCCTCGAGGATGCCGCCCTCCTTAACAACACTTTCGCCAACACCACAGAGGAAGAGGTGGAGGTGGACGGACACAAGTACAAAGTGCAGAAGTCGCTCATCAAGACCGGGGATGAGGACAGGAACAGCACCCTGCTCGTTGAAGCCATCTCTTCAGTGAATGAAGACGAACCGAAGAAGAACAGGAGTGAGGTAAAACTTCCACTTAAATTCTTTTAAATTGCCATTTCAGTAAAAGTATCAAATCAATCGGATATTGACAGACATTATCCTAGTAATCAAAATGTTGCTTATTTTACAAGAGATTAGAAATAGCTTCAATAAACAATCAACAACTCCAGAATCGGAATTTAATTTAAGGTCGAAATAGCCTGATTGGTAGAGCATTGGATTCACATCCCTTGGGCTGTGAGTTCAAACCCCGCTTGCCGAAGACTCTCCGTGTACATGGTGGCTGGTGCACGTATAAATATGTCGTAGCCACAAAGTCCTCCAAGTCAAGACAATACCACTGTGGGTACTGGATCAGAGATGATCGATCTCTGATTCAGGTCTAAATTACGATCTGGGGATGAGTGAACGAAATATATGAATGAAGTTCACCCCGTGCAAAGGGCTGTGAGGTATGAGTAGCTAAGACGCCCTCTTGACCCTAAATGGTGGTACCGAAACAAGAGACGCTAAAACTCGGCTTAAAATCACTGACTTCGTCAGCAAACTTGTTTATGACAAGTGCCATAAGCAACAACAACACAACAGAATTGAATTTGAAGATTGAGCCATAAACGAGCCAAGCTATTTCTGTCTATAGCCTTTTAACTTCGGTAATGAGCAATAGTGTTATTCTATTGTTCGCTCACATCCAGTAATAAGTTGCAAAATACTTCTTTGCGATATACATAAGCTATTTGTATTCAAACTTTAGTTCTTTTCGTCACCAAACGCTTTATGATCATAACTAACTAATTTGACTCACCCGAAAGCACAAAGAAAAATCTGAATAACCCAACAACTCCATGAAAGCATTGGCGGAAACTAATCTTAAGGGTCGTTACCGGCCACAGTACAACTCCTCCCATAGGAAGCATGTCAAGTCATCAATAGGGGTAATCACCCTACACCCTTTCTGTACTCAACAAGGGAAGTGAATCAACCACCATTTCAGAAGCTTCTCGTCTGACCCCATATATGAAATACCCAGGGGAAGGATAAACTTTGAATCTCAATTAAAATTTCCCTAACAATAGACTTTCGATAAACTGTAGTTGTAAATTAATTTATAATTGACTAATGGATGAAAAGAATGTAAGACAAGCAAAAACAATTTACAAATTAAAGAAAATAGCGTTGGCAATTATTTGCAGAATTTTGAATGACAGATTATAATACCTCTTTGGAAAACAGACGAGTAATGAATGGAAAAAAATCTCAAATACTCATACTACACTCTTGATACTTTTTAACCCCTTAACCAGTTTGTCCGCACGTCATGCGTGCATCCATTTATCTCACTTTCACACTTTTAAACTACAATTTAGCTGTTCGTAATAATTGTTATAATGCTATTCAAAGTTACATAAAATAAATAATCTCAAGTATTCTATATGAATTCTAAATTGAATCAAAATAGCAAAACATTTTCAAAATTGAAGACTTCATTTAATTTCATAGTAAAGAAAATAAATCAGCGAAGGGGTTAAATATTGTTAATTAAGAATGCGATAAGAGCAAAGTTGACAATTATTTTCTCAAAGTTTGCATTTATAATGTCATTCACCACTTGTTATTTATCAATAAAAATAGTTCAAGTAATAAAAAATATGTCTTAAATGCTTTTGAGTTTTCATAAATCGTTAATATTATGTAATGTTTGCAGCGATCAAATCCTGATGCAGAACCCATCCAATAACAGATTAATCAAGTTTAAACAAATAATAAACACAGGTACAGCCATTCAGTTTTCATCTTTACTAATTTCTTTTCAGAAACTTCTAGGATTAAAATAATTTTTATACAGTATTAAGCAACTTGAATTGCTTCAAGAATATAAAAACAGAATTTCATAATTGCAATACAATTCTTGAAAAATTTCCTGATAAATTATGAAGATATGTTTCATTTATTTCTTGATACTACATTAATTTAATATTTTTAGAACTTGATTGCAAATTAATCAGTGACTTTTGATTTTATACGAGCCCCCAATTGATAGTGAATTAAACAAAGCTGATTCGAAGATTCCCTAATGTTTAGAATTAGGCGCTTCTGACAATCACCGAATCTGTCAGGTGTATTGCTTGAATTTAATTTCAATTCATTCTTTATGCATATCTTGATGTTCATGATTTTTCAACAAACTGTTTTTAGGTATCAAATTGTGAAAGATATCAAAACCTATTCTATTTATCACGCAAATAAAAGCAATTAACTCTAATAACATCATAATTCCATTAAAAAAAGTATTCGAGTATAATGTAAACTGCATTGATTAATAATAAGCAAAATCTCTCGCCTTTAGCTTTCGATAATGCCAGAAATCCGCATGATTAAATATTTGCTGAAAATAATGAAAATAGTTTGAACGTCTTCGGAGTTAATAAAATCTACTATTAAGCCTGACGCAAAAAAAAAAAAAAAAAAAAAAAAAAAAATGTTCAACAGAAGGTAAAATGCGCAATAATTAAACTGGTAACATTAAGAAAAATATTTTTCGAATTTTAAAATTATGCAAATATCACTTTTGTGAAATAATATTTTGGGGAATTATCGTGGAAAAGTTATTGATTAATTTTTAATTAATTAATGTCAAAGAAATTGCTTCGTGGTGTACATTTCTGCCTTCCAATAAGTACCTGTACAGAATTTAATAACTCTAAATCAAGGGCCTAGTCTGAAGAGTGCCGACACAGACATCGTCCTTTATAATTAGTAGAGATAATGGTTTTTTAATTAAATATAAAAACCAAAAATCATCAAGATAAAAAAATTACTTTCTATTATTTAATATACTAATAAAAGTGTGTTTTAAAAAATTGTTTTCATATAAATTTATCTAATCTTTTTAACTTCTTCTTTTCTTTTGTAGATAATAGAAAATTAATCTGGTGACGCAAGAAAACTATTTCTTCTATTTATCGGCAAATATCTTGGAAGATTTTTTTTCTTGTAAATTTCATTCACTGCTCCGTGTGTTTAATAAATCTATCCTTATTATATATCTGTCCATAAAAAATTTTATACAAAATTGTTGAAATTACATGAAAGAAGTTTGGTAAAATATTCTTGATGAGGACAACACTGTCCAAACATCCACACCAATCAGAAGACGTTTGAACAGAGCCTCGAACCTGCAGTCCTCCGATCCAGAAGCCGATACAACTTCTGACACCACCCCTGCCAATTGGGAGTAGAATTTTGCCATCTGGTTTAAGGGCTGCGGTGGCCTTGTGGTAAGGCCTCGGATTCGGAGCCGGTAGGCTTCAGGTTCGAGACCCCATTCCACCGAAGAACCGTCGTGTAAGCGGGTCTGGTGCACGTTAAATCCGTCGGGGCCAAACGTCCTCCGGCTGGTGGGCCGTGGAAATTTGGTGAGGGGGTGCCAACTCGTCGTCCTCGTCATCTGAACCGCGGTTCGAAATTATGAGATCCGCCCCAAAATATCCCTAGTGTTGCTTTCAAACGGGACGTTAATATAACTAAACTAAACTTGCAATCTGGTTTAAATTAATATCTCTTATATAGAGGACTGACTCCTAATTCTGATATGAAAGATAGGCTCATTAAGCTGAAAAGTAATATTTGAATCGAGGTATTTTATTCTTTTATTAAAAGTACCCTGACACACGGACTGAGCACACGTGAAATTCTTCAGTCTCAAACTTTAAATCTTATTCAATCAGTATATTGTGAAAAAGAGAAGCCGTTGACCTCTTCATCTGACCATTATTCAAATTTATAATGGCCACGTCAAAATTTACTTCATATTATTTTGGAATGGAAATTAAACCTTAAATCTCGGTCCGCAGAAGTAGTGAGGAAATACACGCTGTCCGCAAAACAGTGTTCAATGAAAGTGGCTCTGCTAAACAGAAACTGAAAGAGTTTGATAGCGTGCTCTTATTTAAAAACCTAAAATGTCCCACCATCCTGGCATAAGAAAATTGTTTACACGTTCTTAGCAATCGTGAATTGCAGATGAATGTATCGCAACGCTCGTAGCAATTGTGAAATCTGAAGCAGCTGCAAGTAGCAGACACCCACAGCATAAGAAGATTTTAAAATGCTGGGTTGAAAACCAAAGAAACATTTACATAAAGAAATCCTGTAAATGTTTCCACTGCACTAGGTAACAAATATAAAACTTAAAAAGGGGTATCTACATTCGAATTGGTCAATCCTATATATCTAAGATGTATAATTAATTTTATATGATTCGGACTCTAAGCTTTAGATCTCCTTGAGTTCGAAAAACACATTTTTTGGGAAAGTTCGCCTATCGGTCTGTAAAAAAGGTAACTCAAAAATTCTTTGAACAAGACCGATGAAATTTGGTATGCGATCGTGAGATCAAATTTGTAGATTTCTATTAAATTTTGAGTAAAGTATGTCCACAGTAAATCCGTCTGTTCGAATATAAATAAACATAATAATTACAAAACAAAGAGAGATACACTGGTGTGCAAAACTTAAGCAACAATGCAAATTTTAAGCAGATAGCCATGAAATTGAAGAAAAGGAGTTCTTGCGATCAGTACAATGAACACGTAATTCAAGAGAAAGGTCATGCGTATGCAAATATCAGGAACAAAACGACACACGCGACGTGAGCGTACGCAAAACACGTGCGGAAGGCGCGCGCAGCTCAACACTACAATAAAAGGAAGGACGGAGACGCAATTAAAGACATTCGCTGCAAGTGCACGTGAGTTAATTCGTGAAATATGGCTAGCAGAAATCCCCTGGACGATTTCACACGTGGAAGAATGATCGGAAAGCTGGAGGAGGCGCGTAGTGTGACCAGTGTAGCTGAAGAGTTCGGAATCAACAAAAGTGTCGTTTCGCGCGCTTGGAAAGCCTTCCAAACCACAGGTACAGCTGTGAGAAAGGTTGGTGGTGGCCGCCCCAGGAAAACAACTGCAGTGGATGACCGATATATCGTCCTGCAGGCGAAAAGAACCCGAAACCAGTCAGCAAGCGCCATTGCTCAGCAACTGTATGCAGCAACGGGGCGACAAGTGTCGCGTTTTACTGTGTCCAGACGCCTTCACAAAGGTGGCTTATTCGCCCGCCGTCCTGAACGCTGTATCCCTTTGACAGTTTCCCACCGGCGGCACCGTTTAGAGTGGTGCAGGGAACACAAAAACTGGACATCTCATCAATGGAGTCGTGTCCTCTTTACAGTTGAGCGTCGTTTTAGTGCCACAAGCGATTCCCAACGCCAGTTGATTTGGAAAGAGGTCGGGACACGGTTTCATCCCAGTAACATCACGGAAAGAGACCGTTTCGGTGGTTCTGGAGTTGTCGTCTGGGCAGGCATTATGATGAACGGGCGGACTGAGCTCCACGTTTTCGACAGAGGTTCTGTAACTGGAGATCGCTATTATCAGGAGGTGATCCTTCCCCATGTGCGTCTGTTCCGAGGTGCCATTGGATCAGACTTCGTTTTTATGGATGACAATGCACTGCCACACAGGACTCATGTTGTTGAGAAGCTCCTGGAAAGTGAAGATATCACTCGAATGGATTGGCCGGCGTTCTCCCCTGATTTAAATCCGATAGAATATGTGTGGGATGCTTTGGGGAGACGCCTTGCGGCACGATTACATCCTCCTGGGAGCACCCGACAACTTAAACAGATGCTGATTGAGGAATGGGCACTCTTACCTCAAGAACTGTTGGTCAATCTGGTGCTGAGTATGGGGAGACGGTGCGAAGCAACCATTGCAGTAAGGGGAGGGCATATCCCATACTAAGGAACATCTGCTTGCTGTTCTTCCTCTTGGACAGACAATCATGTGTAACGATACTATGAGTTCAATAAAGCCTTTTTTTTGTTTGATTCCATACTGTATGCATTGTATTCATTTCTGCGCAACTATGCTTTCGTCACTGTTTCAGAACAAAATGCTGTATCTCATTTCTGAATTTCATGTCTCTCAGATGATTTCTCGTGAAGTTATGGCAAAAAACATACCTGTTGCTTAAGTTTTGCACACCAGTGTAGATAAGATTCGGTTCATAGATTTAACATCTGTAGTCTAGACACCTAGCAAATTTTGAGCTAAATTCAATTGCAGGTTGATCGTCTGTCGGTCTGGATTTTTAGAAATATGTAAACGCGATAATTCAAAGACGTAATGATTTAAATATATCAAATCCTGTATGTGGTTTTGTGACTACTAGTGTATTTTTGTATCAAGTTTTTGTTTCAGTCGGTTGGGGAAAACGCCTCTAAAACACAAATTCGATTTTCGGATACTGTTAAGAGTATTCCAGGGATTGATCGCCTGAAAACTCGCCACGGATGACACGACAGATTCAGTAAAAATGCTACATTCAAGCCAAAGGTTAATATTTCGCAACAATTGTATGCCAATGCTATGCAAAGCATTCTCTGGGATAACACCTTTATTAGAGTGTATGCGAGAAAGTTTGGAGGAGACCAATTCCACTGGTTTAAATTTCTTATCTGTCTGGTCTGCTAGTGATAAACCATGATCCTATTATTTCATTTATCACAACTTATCATCTGTATTTGTAGATTGATCGTAAATCTCTAATATTCTCACTTGGGTAAAGAATTGAAACCTCTGCACGTTTCTTTTTTAAAAGAAGTTGACAGTTAACCAAAAATTACTTCTTTTCTCTAAGAATTCGTAGGCACGATAGTTTAAGAGAAGCCTTCTTAACGGAGCATTTTAAACTTGGTGAATTTTGTAGATTTGACACGGCATTACGTTGATGCAAAATGGGTGTGATGGCAAGCATGAGAAACAGTAATTGTCATTGAACTGAGATGCCAAACTTGCTGCACACAATGAATGTCTGTGGCCCAGAAAATACAATAACATGTAACAAAATTTTTAAATAAATCTCGTAGCTTAAATTTATAAATTCTTAATTATATATAAATTATTAAAAATGAACCACCACCACACTCCAGGGAACTGGACAAAGCGAATTATACCTGTTACTTGGCCTCATTTCTCTAAACTTCTTTCTTTGGTAGCATTTTAAATAATTCATGCATTAGAAATTTGTACAGATATTGAAGAATCTTCGCTATGACAATGATCATCAATAGGCTCAATTTCTTTGAGATTATTTCCATCGGCTGAGTGATGACATTCGCGGTCACAGTTTCGAAAATCGACTTAATCGATCTTTTTCTCACAATGCATCAAAGGCTATGTTGTAATTTTGCTGTAAAATAAAGGATTCAGTTTTATTTTACCTTATCGTCTTATAAACTACATTTTGTGATTTTTTCAGAATAAACGTGGCTTGAGATCTACTTTTGATATCTTCTATCATGTCTAGAATTTGTCATGCACAAAGTGTTTCCAAAACAAGTGTTATGTTTAATCTATATATTTAAAATCAGGAAAAATCAATCAATCAAATCCCAATCCAACCCTCTGATACGATTTACCTGCCTTCCTCCATCATTTGGAAAAATGTTCAAAAATGGTACATTCACTGTACATTCCAACAAGAAAAAAATTACAACAGAGCTCAACGACCTTAACTGTAATGTCCTCATCAAATTTAATTTTATATGAAAGATTATGACCCATAGATATCTCATCAGTACTCAAACACTCCGCTGTTTCCGAGATATAGTGTAAAATGAAACTTTAACACAGACTCCAGTCTTAGTAACTGGATTGATTTCATCACTTTGCAAGCATAGTTGACCAATCAAAATACTCTGTGTTTTTTCTGTAAGTACTATTTAAAATAGGGCTTTATTTTTTTATGATAAAATGGTGAATTATGATAAATTCATCAAACTAGAGTGAAACAATTAAAATTGTGGGTGAACAGCTGGTCGTTTAAAGCCGCTAGTTATTGGCTTCATTCTGCATCTTCAAATTCATCTCTTCATGAAAAAAAATTGTAAAATATTTTAATTTCCTACTATCTATTAACTAAGGATTTATTAAAATATGATTTGGAATTCATCCAAAAATTTATATTCTATTTTACGCTTTTCGAAAAAAAAAATTGAATCAATGCATTATTCTACTTTTTACAAAGGTTATCTGACTTAGTATATCAGAACAAAAGTGTTAGCTTAATGATGCAACTAAATCAGTCCGTTTTACTCATGTTGCTGCTTATTCCTTTAATAGATTAAAAAAAAGTCATAGTATCCTAGAGAAGATTTTCCTTTTACTGTGGAATACGTAGCTATCATCGCTTCTAACAACTTGCACATTAAAAACAATCGACATTATTTCATCTTTAATCCTTCCGGACCTGTGAGGCCATTGGATATAACCGAAATAATCTGCTGTCATTTGCATTTCTGCTTTTAATTGGAAGTAGAGTTGGATGGAACCTGCAAGGTGGCATGATCTCGATAAAAATGAATAAATGATTTTAATTAATTAATCTGGATGCAATTAATTTCATAATAAATGAATCATTTTAAATAATAAGTATTTCTAAGTTTTTGTTTTCAATTTTTTTAATTTTTTTATCAAACAAATAATAAAACTGGTTTACAAAAAAAATATCGTTTGAAACTTGCTTTAATTTTGATAACTCATTTTTACATAATTTTTAGTGTTGATTTCGAAAAAGAAATTCTTTCTGCTATCATATATTTAGATATTTTTATTTTTTCCATCTCAAAAACACATTTATATATGTATAACATTGAAGTGCATGGCACAAAAATTGCTCATATTACTAATTACAAATGGCGGCAGTCAAATATAAAAAATTCTTATATGAATTTCAGATTGCTTTATTGAGCGTTTTTGAAACTCCATTGAACTCAATATTTCAAATAAAGCAGTAAAATATTATTAGAAATGTTCTGGAGAGGGTTTGCCGTGTAACCAAAAATTTTATTCATTAAGAAGAAAGAAGGTACAAAAGAAATAAAGAAACAAGTTTATATAGAATGTTTAATCGAGTGCAGAAATAGGCTTATCTGTCGCCACATTAGTAATCAATGTGACTTGCTTATGGAAATTGTAGTTATTGTATTTCGAAACAATTCTCATATAAAAATGATTTTTTGTATTGTCAAAACTCAAAAATTATCGTTCTAATAGCATCAGTTTCATTTCCTACAATTTTTCCATTAATTTCAATAATATTTTTAATTCAATTTGACACACTATCTGTAAAATTGTTTTGAAATGCTTCTGTTATGATTTAAATCATAAAGGTGTTTATGAAAAAGGTTACAGTTACATTTTCTCTTTTCTCAAAACTTATTTTAAGCATTCCTTTTGGTGAGCTTGCCCGAAGATCAATTTTAAACATTCAGCAGCAGTCGGAGATCAAACTCATGTTCCACCCTTAATTCTATCCAAGTATCCTTTTTCATTTCTGTTAGGCCTTAGTAAAATATTTCATCTTGCTTTTCACTAACGTACCAAAATTTTCAAAATAGCTTCCCAAGTTTGAATGGTAAAAATAAATTCTTAAGGTTATATTATACTTATTATTGTAAATAATAATTTTAGTTTCCAAGAAAGTAAACTACTACTATTTCTACTAAGTTACTTCTAAGTGTGAGATTCCCAAAGTTCATCGCCTTTATTTCCATTTTGAGCTGAAAATCTTCGTGCTTCGCTATTTTTCTGATCTCAGTTTCTTCTTCTTCTAATCTTGCTTTAGACAAGAATTATTCACAAAGATTTTTAAAACATTATCCTCATTCGAGTACTACCGAAGCAAAATGTTAAACTTTTACAGAATCAAGCAAATTTATTTAAACCTTTTTTTTTTTTTTCTTTTTTTTTTACAAAAAATTAGCTTTTTTTTGTCATTTTTTTTACTGTCTAGTTGTCTTAGATATACCCGATATAAAAGGCTTCCACAACTCTTGAAGCTGTTTTCAATGCAAATTAAAAGAAAGTCAAAATCCCTTCTGCTCAAAGCACGGAACGAAATGCATGTGTGCAGAATTAAATTCAGAAAGATATTGATGAGAGACAGGAGAAAAGCAATAAATGAAAAAGGTTGGAGAGGTCTGATAGCAAAAGATGCTCTGTAGTATTTTAACGATATTTTCACAGTATTCTACATCAATCAGAATGCATAGTAGCATCATGGAGATATCATACAATATCCAGCGATAATAGGTATGAGATATAATCTTAAAAATTAATGTGTGGTCTTTTCACTAAATTTGCCAATTGCTTTCTTACTTTGAATGACATCCTTTCATGAAAAGTCTGTCTTATTATCTGTACATATGCGAGTGACTAAGATTAACTCGAAAATTCGAATAGCTAATTGCATGAAATCAAGTATAGAAATTTATCATAACAAGTGAAGATCTGCATTCAGTCTGGATTAACAGTTTGTCGGTCTATATCTTTGTGAAAACAAGAATTCAAAAAAAAAAAGCAAAAGACTTCAACGAATTTAATTCTGCAAGTGGTCTTGTCTCCAACACTGAAGATCACATCTTAAATCCAATCAAAAAAAAAAAAAGAAGAAGAAGAAGAAATGCTCAAGAATTTCCTCCGGAAATGCGAAATAGAAAACGCCCCATTATTGCAATAGTTTATCAGAAAGTTGAGAGGAGATCACATTTGTTGATTTTAGTAATAAAAAAACCCATAAAATATCTCTATAAAATAGCACAATTTTCGTCTTATCTTTGCTATCAAAAATATAATTGTTATTTCAAATTATTAATAGAACTATCTCCATGATATTTTCTATAATACTTACCCATTTCATGATTTTAGATTGCTTTTAAAAAATTAAGTTGAGAGTTTTGAACTACACTACACATTAAGTTAAAGTTTGAAAATAAATATCTCTACTGATAATAAAGCAGAAGGAGAGAGAGAGAGGGTGTGGTGTGGTATAAAATCACTTTACAGGTCAAACGGTTTGACATAAAAGTACCAAATTTAGCACAAACATGCATTGAAGAAACTCAGCCCCTTGTAGAGAATTTTTGAAATTTTTATTAATGAAAAATCAATCGTTATTTTAGCGTTTTTCCGCTATAACTTCCAAAAATACTATCACAAAGATCTTCAATAGTATTTTTCAGAAATCCTTTTAAGATTCAAAAAATAACTTTTTATTGATTGTGGTGAAATTTTGTCCTGAATTTTGAAAGGTTTTATTTATTTTTTGCATAATTTTAAGCATTGAAATTCAAAATTTTTCATTGTTTCTTCAAATATTTAATCTCGTGACCTTCTTCCTTTATTGAAAGTTAAAAGAGAAGAAGTGTGGTAATTATTTACATGAAGTCTCGCAAAGGGAGATTGTATTACCGAGAAGACAACGTGCAGATTAAAATAGATAACCATAACAATTTAGTTTTTAATGTCACTTGGGATTTGGCTTCATCAAGCAAACTGACTTTTTCGTTCAGAGAATATCAAGTCATGCATTTAATTCAAATTAGATTCAACTAATATTTTAATCGCATATCTCAGTAATTTCAGCCAGATATTTTTGATAGTAAAATTCTTCGTAATTTCAGTTGTATATAAAAAGAATTTTTCTTCAAATAAATATTAAACCAAATGAAAATATTAACATATATATCAGAATGAGAGAGATACTAGGATTAGAGTAAAATTATTTATATCTCAAAGTACTTTCCATTTATAGCAAATCGAAATTATGATAATTTGCAAACGTACAAGTACCTACCATTAGGTACTCACCGGTAAGATAATTAACGCGTAACACGTCTAGCGTGTTCAAATGAAACTTCTGCAGCGCGGCCATAACGCTCTTCAAGTGATCTTCTACATTTTAAAACTTTTAAAATGCTTTGTAAATGCTTACTTGTTTGAGTTTTCATTTTTGTTTGTTCTAATGCAGCGAAGAACAGAAATTTTTGTGGACAGGTGAGGTGGCGAAAGCGTTAATCATAAAATCATTTCATAATTAGAATAAAATATGAATAAAGGTTCAATAATTACTGTCAGCAATTTCAGTTTAACATAATTTTTAAAAATCTAATATCATGGAATTTGACAGTCTGAAAAACGTATATTTTTTATCTTATAAATGGATTTAAAAAAAATACCTTTAACAGACAAATAATGCTTATAAATATTAATAAAATCCATTTCAAAGCAGTAAAAAAATTATATATATATATATATATATATATGACAGCCTAAATTTAAAATAATAATAAAAGTATTGAGAAAAGTACAAGAAAAAACAAAAACACACAGGCAGTGGTCTTCCATAACCTTTTTCACTTGCGCTCCAATAAAGATGCTATCCTAGTGAACTCTTTACATGGCACTGGTGTACAATAGTTACAAAATATTAACTTTTTCTTTGAATTTGGCATTTTCACTGAATCTATCGTGTGATCCTTGGCGATTAATCCCTGGCATGCGTCAAAAGTATTCAAAAATCGAATTTGGATTTCAAACACATTCTTCACAGCCGATTTTTAAAAAAAATTGACATAAAACTGTGTTTAAAATAGCAAAATCACGTATCAAATTTGATATATTTCAGTCATTGCATTTTTGAGGTATCACGTTTCTAAGAGTACAGATCGACAGACAATTAACCCTTTGTTAGAATTCAAATTTGGTGTTAGGCTTGTATACCAAATTTCATTTGTCTAGCTAAAAGCGCTTTTGAGTTATCTTTGTCACAGACAGAGAAAATATTTTCCAAAAGTGATTCTTTTTCGAGCTTGGAGAGTTCTAAATCGTAGAGATTCGTCAAAATCTCGAATTCGAATTTTTAACGATTACTGTACTTTCTCTGTATTTCGTATACGAGAGAGTAAAAACTTAACATTTAAGTACAAAATAACACACTTTTTATCCCATTGACCTCTTTTGATTCTGTTAAATGTTATATGTTTCCGGAATAGGATGACATGTCTCTGGTGAAAATTGAAAAATGGACGGTGCAAAATGCCCCAGTTTCCTTAATGAGAGCAAAAGCGTCTTAGAATCAGTTGCTCACAATTCTACAATCGCCATCCTTGAACTATATACCGTCCAGCGGCCCATTCATTGTCAATTACGCTGATTTGGGTCTCGGGTCAGAAAGGAACTGTGGGGAATGAGGAAGCCAATCGACATGCGAAATGTGACCGCAGAAAGGATCAAAATGTAGCAATGAAAGATTTCACTGTCATAATCAGGGAGAAAGGAACGATGAACAAACTTTTAGCAATAATATGCTTTCCGTTTAGTTCGATGGCAGTTTGTCAATGCTTTTTTTGCTTCCCCAAATGCGTAGTATAGAGAAGAAAGTATTGCAATCGTCAAAAAATTCGAATTCACGATTTTGATGAATCTCCACTTCTAGACCTCTGTGAATCCGAAAAACACATTTTCGGAAAATAAATGTCTGTGACAAAGATAACTCAAAAACGCTTTGATCTAGTCGGATGAAATTTGTTATATGGCTTTATTCCAAATGTGTAGATTTCTACCAAATTTTGATCAAAATTCACTCAAAGGAAGTCCGTCTGTCCTTCCGGCTTTCGAATATATGTTAACACAATAACTACAAAACGAAGAGAACTAGATAGATAAAATTCGGCACACAGATTTAACATTTATAGTGAAGACACCTGTCAAAGCCAACCAGGAGGTGACAGGCTGTTGAACTGTCATTTCAGAAGCAGGTTAAAACATTAGATAATTCAAAAACGAAATGATTTAAATATATCAACTTTGGTTTGTGATTTTTTGACTACAAATGTAGTTTTGTATCAAATCTTTATTTCAATCAGTTGTAAAAAAAACCTATTTAAAGAACAAATTCGATTTTTGGATACTATTAACCCTTTGTGTACATTTGGCGTATCAGAATATTCTCCGCTTGTTTGAAATTGTTTCCATTTTTTTTTTTTTTTTGTAGTTCTAATTATCTTAAGTTATCTCAATATTATGTACTATATATTCTGAATAATAAGAAATAAATGAATTCTTACGTAAAATTTATTGCCTTCACATGTTTTAAAAAAATGAAATGCGCTTCAAATACAAAAGTCGTTTCAAATAAATGTGTAGTCAAAGGATTAATAACATGCCAGGGAATAATCGTCAAACAACTCGGCAAGAATCACACGATAAATTCAGCAAAAATGCTAAATCCACGCCAAACTATTGTATGTTGTAACTATTGTATGCCATTCTCTGGCATGGCAAGTTCATAAGAGATTATGCGAGAAATTGTTGAAAAGGCCACTCCCGCTGGTTATTTTCTCGTATACGAAGTATGGAGAAAGTATCGTAATCGTCAAAACCTTACGACTTTGACGAATCTCTGTGTTTTAGACCTTCCTGAGTTCGAAAAA
This sequence comes from Argiope aurantia, assembly GCA_026543865.1. Taxonomy (NCBI): domain Eukaryota; kingdom Metazoa; phylum Arthropoda; class Arachnida; order Araneae; family Araneidae; genus Argiope; species Argiope aurantia. Next base: position 102,845 of record JAPMOR010092079.1, read on the forward strand.
CAAATTTTTGGAACATATTGTCTGTATGTCTATGACAAAGAAAATGTTTTGAGCTAGACGGATGATATTTGATATACAGATTTTACAGCAAATTTGTATAATTCTGTCAAATTTTTATGAGCATTTTTTCATGGGAATGTAGTCTGCCCGGCTGGAACACAGTTTTAGCATCTAAAATGTAAATTCTGTTCAAATTTTGAACCAAATCTATCTACAGGCAGATCGGTCCTCCATTCGCGTCCGTCAGTTTTTACATTTGCATACATGCAATTACTCAATAACTGTTGTCAATGCAATAACTCGAAAATCCAGTGTCTCAGATTAATAAAATTTGGTAGCTAATTTTTTTAATTGAAATTGTAATTCTGTGCCAAATTTTTTTTCAACCGATCGAAAAAAATCGTCCAAAATATTAGTTTCTTTCGTTTAATTATGATGCATGATTAAACAAAATGCTCCTGTGCATGACTCTGGAAATAAAATTTTGAGTTACTCATGGCATTCACGGCTTTTTCCAAAATCCACAATTTTTATACAGGAGGGGGGGGGGGGGGGGGGGGGTAAATTTTTATTAGGGAGTATGGAGGAAAGTCATGGGGAGTCATTCTAACTGCTTTCTTTTAAATAACAATACGTTTAAACATAAAATAAATATGCCATCGTAGATTTTTATAAAAAATCCTTATCCATAGATACTTTATTCACCGGTATAAATTTTGCTGTCATTAAGGAAAAGATATTTGAAAGACAAAAATAATATATAAGTTTTTTTTTTTCATATTGTTCGGTTTTTATTATTTTTTTTAATCTTTAAAGATCTAGTAACACCACGAATTAAGTCCTTGTAGCAAAGGTTATTATAATTATGTTAACTCCTTAACCTACCATTTACATTCCAAAAGTTTGGGCCGAAAACGTAAACAAGGTAGCGCTGACTTCGAAACATTCCATAGTTCGGCAAATCGGTCCTAAGTTGTACGCGCACGACTTGTGGAATGTAATACTGTGTATAAGGCACAACTGGTGTACTCTTGTGGAATATTTGATAAGTAATTACAATCTGATGTAATAATGGTGGTAAATATTCAAAATAATTATTATCTATCTCTAAAATATAACATGAATCAAAAACATTTATTCGTAGTTCCTGCCCAGTCATCCTATTACGGGCTATGCCCGTGATATTTACATTTGGCCCGATCATCGTAATACGGCCTATAGTTGTAAGTTAAAGGGTTAAATAATAAATATTTTTCTTTGATTTGAATAACATTGCGTTATTAAATGATTACAGTGGTTAAAATGCATAATATATTTTTCACTTAATATAAGTAGTACAAACTGAAAATATGGTATGTACAAATGCACGCATAAATGGAAGTGATTAAGAAAACCACCCGTTCCCGTTAAAGAAAAAAAAAATTTGATTCTGAATACAATTCAACTATTTCAATGGAAATATCACACACACTAAGTTTTATACACCTAAATCAAGTTACAGTTTTATTCATCTAATTCGCATGATCAAGAATAAACAGACATAATTCCAAAAACGAAAGTTTTTATCTTCCCAGATTCAGTATGGCCAAAAACACCAAAATTTATTTTAGTATTTAAACGTATGTTTTTAATGATTACGAATTATATTTTTACGCAGCATATTTCGTATACGAGTAAGTAAAAAGAACGTAAAAATATTAATTAAACCTAAAAATTTAGAAGAATTTTATTTATTTACCTTTCTTAAGATCATATTTATTGAAGTTACTTTTTTTTTTTTTTGAAATAAGATGAAGAGCAAGATTCTGTTAACAAATTCCTTAGGTATGGGGAAAAATCGATGTAATTTCTGCTTTTCACAAAAAAAATTATCATCCTTTTAGTGGCGCAACTATTGCACAAGTCATGCCTTCGGTGTGAGGCCGTTGAATTCATGGAATCTCATCTGATTTTATATGAGCAAATAAATGCTGGGTAAAACAATAAGTATTCGAACAGAGAGAGAAATCACATAACTTATCAGACATTTCCTCAGCAGCGAATCGAACATGCATTGACGCTTTTATCAAAAGATATTATTATAATTATTAAAAAGATATCATTGGCGAGATTTGTCAACATTACTGGCAATTTATTGGCGCCTTTCACCAAATAGGAATTATTGATATCTATGGCGTCAGAGGTTTTAACAAATAATTCTAAATGCAATCGTACCATTCTAATTCTATTATTGTCTAGTGGTTTTAATTATCTATGATCTAACATTAAAAATCTATTTTCTAACTTACAAGAATCAAAGATAACAAATGGCACTTATTGACGAACACAAAAATCCGCACGAACTCAAAGATATTCACCGTTACATCTCTAATTAGATATTACAAAACTAAATAGCTTACAAAACTAATAAGAATTAAAAAAAAAAAAAAAACGTATCAAAGTTTTAAAAAAAACTGCGCATGCGTCGGTTTTCACGGCAATCACAGCTGGAAAGAGAAAAAGGCGTCTCAGACGGAAGTGGAGAATAATATTCATTAAATCAGTGATTCCCAAACTATTTTAGTCGTGGAACCCTGAATATTTTTTAATCAAGGACTTTTCAAAATTTAATATCTGATATTAAATGAAACAAGTATTATTTTGGTATTTCAGATTTTATTAAATTAAGCAAAACTCAAAAAAAAAAAAAATCATCGTAGAAATAATTAATAAAAATACAAAACATAAACTAAAATAAATGGAAAATCTTTAATGTGAAGAATGCATCTGCTTCTTTGATTCCAAGATTCTCTTAAAATTGGGCGTTAGGTTTGATAACTGAACTCGCATATCTGGTGCAGCATCGAGTTTGTTACGATATTTGGTTTTTGTCGCCCCATATTTTGAAAACCCAGCTTCACACAAATAAGCGGTTGCAAACGGCAGTAGAATTCGAATAGCCTGTTTTGCTAAATTTGGATATTCATCGAATACATCTGACCAGAATATTGTTAATGAAACTGTTCTAAATTTGGCTTCTAATTGTGTATCCGAACTCAATTCAATCAAATTTTTATAATCCATGGAATGAAATCCTTTGAGTTTTTCTTTTATTTTAAAAGGATTTTGTACCCAGTCATTATCTTGATTCTCTAGGTTTGGAAAATAATCACTGAGTGACTGCTGTAAACTGGACAGATGTGTTTTCATACTATCACAGATTTCCATTTCTAAATCCACTGCAGATTCTTCGAGAAAATCACTAAGCGTCTGGAAACACTCGAAATTATTTTGCTCCACAGATGAAATCCAATATTGTATTTTCCTTGAAAAGGCAACCAATTTTATCTTTTGTTTGCAATATGTTGACTTGTTTTCCTTGCAGAGCCAAATATAATTTGTTCAATTTTCCAAAGCAAGGTATGCAAGTGTCGATAGCCAAGCCATATAATTTAATCTGTCTGATAATTCAAATTTATGACCAATAAAATAAACCATCAGTTCCTTTTGCAATTCAAATATTCGCACAAGCATTTTATCACGCGATAACCATCTAACTTCCGTATGAAGAAATAAAGTGGTTTGAAGATTACTCATATCTTCGCACATGGATTTGAAAATACGTGATTGCAATGGTTTACTTTTGATAAAATGAATAATCTTCACTGCTTCGTCTAGAACAAATTTAAATGTCACTGAAATCCTTTTTGTTACTAATGCATATCTGTGAAGAATGCAATGAATACTGTCACAGATTTTTGAAACATTTTTAATCCGTGCTACAGCACCACACACTTTTCCTGCCGTTGCTTCTGCACCATCGCTGCATACTTCAGTACATTTTCCCTATTCTCCCCCTGGGTGTTAATGTTCACACTTCCAATTAAAAGCAAATCTTCATTTTTTTATTAAAATTATACCGAACGAAAACAAGCAAAATTGTTAATCCAGAAACGTCTGTGGACTTAACTAGTTGTAATAGATAAGCGTTACACATCTGCAACCGTGAAATAAGTTCTATTTCAATGTCATCGACTATATCGTTAATACGCCTTTTTACAGTATTGTTAGAAAGAGGGACCCTTTCAACTTATTTACTATACCTTTCGCCCAATACACGAAACGATATCTTGAACACAAGGTTTAATAAGTGATTCACCAATAACATTGCCTGGCCTGCTAAAGCAATACGGTAAAATACTTTATACGACGCTTCCGTTATCTTTTGATTATCTGTTTTGATTATTTTTTTTACCATAAAACTCTTGCTTTTATTATGGCTTTCAAGTTTTCTTTAAAAAAAATATCTTTGCCTTTATCTGTTGGGTGATTTTTTTCCAAATGTCTCAGTAGTTTTGCTGGTGCTAAGGAGCTGTTTGCCAATATTTTATTGCAAAGTAAATAAATCACATCTGGGTCCTCCTCGTCACCAGTACTAGTAAATCCAAACGACAGTATCATATTTACGTCTTTTCGTTGATACCATCTGTCCAAAATTGGAAGATGGAGAGTGGGAGGATGAGGCTGTAGTTGAACTTTGCGGGTTCCAGAATGCCTGTATCTGTAGATTCCGCGACTTCTGCATTACTACTCGGTTTTCTTTAACGACCCATTTTCTAATCAACGATCCATTATAAGGGCAATTTTTATGTTTTAGATATTACAGTATTTCTTTTGATATTGAAACTTTGTTTACGATCTGAATTACAATTACCGTTAATAATAAAGGGCATAATAGCATTGGCGCAAATGGATGGTTAACTGACTTTTTTTTACAAACTAGCCCTCCTACCAGTCTTCCGGTTTTATCCTTCCACGCATGTATTTCTACCGGAAATGGTGTGAAAAGGCTCCGTTTTTGTTTAGGTTTTTTTCAATAATCCACAGTTTTTTTTTTACACATTACTTTTATTATAATTTTTTTCTTTTCCATCTAATCAATGTCGTTTAAGAATATGTAATGCAGACAAGTCATTGATTATGATGGAAACAAATAAAAACATGCTTTGCATGGATCAACTGGCACGGAAGCCAAGGGACATAGACAATTGCCAAAGCAGTAACCCGGAAAAGAAATTTGGAATATGCCACTATGGCCATCTATTGGTAAAATCGAAAGTTTGATCCCGGTTAAACATCCATACGCCGGTATATTGCACACAAAAAAAATTACATAAATTTTGGGGGTCGATTGTAAATTGTCGGAGGAAAATGTGAATATATTAAACACCATTTTTATTTTTTTAATCGAATAAACTGTGTCACGCGGAACCCCTAAATTTTTTTGTGGAACCCACTTTGGGAACCACTGCATTAAATAATATTACTGTCAAGAAATTAGTAGCTTTTTTCAAGTTTTTGGACAAATTAACTTTTAAGCATAGGTTGTATTGCTATAACGACCAATGAAGGTCCCTATAATTAAATTGAGTGAAAAGCTTTTTTCTGGGACTAGAAAATCTATAAAAATGTCCAATCCAAAAAGTGTAGTGACGAAAAATGTATATGACATTCTAGAATTAGTACTAGTTCATTCTGATATAAAATATATTATAATTTTTATCATGCCTGATAATAAAACTGATACTCCATTATTAAATCCTATGCCAAGGAATAACCAAGTATACATCAAGAGAATGAATTCAATAAGCCCCAACTCTTCCAGCTCTAATAAACTTCTCTCTAATAAACTTGTCGTGACAGAGAATTTGATATGCCATTGGCAAATCAAATTGTCTGTTACGAAATATTAACAATAGTTACGAAATATTAACTTTTGGTTTAAATGTAGCATTTTTACTGAATTTATCATGTCATCCTTGAAGAGTTAGTTGGTGATTAAATTCCGGTCTGTGTTAATGGTATACCAAATTCGAATTTGTGTTTCAGGCACGGTTTTTTTTTTCAATCAAATTGAAACAAAAATTTGACATAAAACACCATTTGTAGTCACAAAATTCCCTACCAAATTCGATATATTAAAATCATTGCGTTTTTGAAATATATCATTTGCAAGATTTTGAAAGTACAGAAAGAGAGACAGACAACCTATAATGGAGATTTGGCTCAAACTTTAAGATGTATCTACACTATAGATGTTAAATCTGTATACCAAACTGTATCTATCTAGCTCATTTCGTTTTGTTGTTAGTGTCTTAACTTATATTCGAACACAGACTGAATATATTTTACACAAAATTTGAAAGAAATCTGTACATTTGGTGTAAAGACTATATGCCAAATATTTCAACTCAAAGTGTTTTTGAGTCATCTTTTTCACAAACAAATAGATGCACATTGCCCAAAAATGTGTTTTTCGAACTCGAGGAGGTCTGAAACGTGGAAATTCGACAAAATGTCTTCGAATTTTTTGACTATTTTTTTGCTATATTTTTTCTATGCTACTTAAACGAGAAAATAAAGATGCTTTAAATAACAGGAAGAATTACAATTTATGTTATTTGAGTTAGTAAATATATTTCTCAAAAAGTTAAATTTTTTATTCCATTCAAATTTCAATTAATTAAAAATCTTGATTTTTTTCCCCACAAAAACATCTGAAAATATTAAACACAAACGTGATTGTAGCAACATCTTAAAATATTCAAAATATTAGGTTTTAATGATATTAATTTGATATCCAAGCAGATTTTTTCTGAATTTTGGAAACAAAAAACACACTTTTTTTGCTTAATTTCCAACAATAGATTACAAAACTGTTCTAAAATTTAAAAAAAAAATCATAGTTTTATCAAATAATGAATCGTAAGAAATCATTTGATTTTCTTGCACTTAGATTACAAGACGAATATAAATAAATAACTGAAATCTGTTGTCGCAAATTTCAAGTTATCATGTGAGAATATTATTTTTTAAGTCACGTGGTATCAATCCGACAGAAAAGCAATATCATGTTCTCACATGACTCATACTTCACAATCACCAACATTTAGAAAAGGGATGGTTTTTGACCATCTCAAAATCAATCTTCTTAGATTTTTTTCACGAGACCAGAATTTTTTTCGTATAAAACCAGTTTAGAGCGGTTTAAAACAGAAAGAAACACGATAGTTTTCTCCCCTCCCCCTTTCCCTCATCTGGAAAACGTTCAAACTCCAAAGCTTTTTCTCGATAGATAGAAAGGTTTTATTTATTTATAATTTTTTTTTTCGAAAATTCGATTTAAACTGATTTGAAATGATCACGTGACCACTGTGTTTCTCAAACGCCACATTTTAGAAAAGCGATGTTTTTTTTTTTCATTGTGAAATCATTCGAGCTGCAAACATTTTTTTACCAGCTAGAAAAATTGTAACTTTAAAAAAAAATTAGATAAATAATTTTCAATACCTCTCCTCTCTGTTTCGCTTTCATTCCCATTTCCTTCTCTGTGTTTTTTGGGGCGATAATTTCTTACGACCCTGCCCTTTATTGGCCAGACAGGAGAATCGAGTACATGGCGCACCAAGTTGAAACCTTTTTTTGGCGATAAGTCGCCAAATGTGACAACCTTCTTTATCATTTTCTAATAACCCTAAAAGCGAAAAACCACATTCACGGGCAGCCATTTTCTGCCCGTGAATTTTGTTGCTTCAAAAACCTCAAACCAAAACAACATCATGTTCTCACATGATTGAAAAAATGATTTGCAGAATTTATATTTCATGAAATATTTTTTGCTCTCAATTTCGTAAAAAAATTACATTTCATGCTTGAAACTGTAAATCATATCACTATTAGAACTCAATTATTAAGAAATTATTAGAACTCAATTGCTCTTAAAGCGAAACGAAAAAATTTCTATTTCTACATGCAAGCAATAGCAGTGTCTAATGATCGCAAAACAGTTGTCAAAAGGGAAACGAAAATTTAAATACCTCGTCTACGATGCAAACATTTCAGCTGCTTGTAACAGTATGTTATTCTTAATCTTTATTTTCCAATATACGAAATACAGAGGAAGTACAGCAATCTACCGAAAATTCGAACTCCACTTTTCAAACCTCCCTGAGTTCGAAAAGCACAATTTCGGTTTTATATCTGTTTATCTGTCCGTCCGTCTATGATAAAATAATTTTAAAACACTTTGAGCTAAACGGGTGAAATTTGGTATACTGTCTTTACACCAAATTTGAAGAATTCTATCAAATTTTGATCAAAATTTATTTCGAGGAAGTCTGTCTGTCCGGCTGTTAGAATATAACTCGATAACTACAAACCGAAGAGGGCTAAATGGATAAAATTAGGTACTCAGATGTAACATCTATAGTGTAGACATCTATAAAATTTTAGGCAAATCCAACCAGAGATTAAAAGTTTGTCAATCTATACTTTCTGAAGCGCGTAAACGGGAAAATTCAAAAACGCAATAACCTAAATATATGAAATTTGGTATATGAATTTGTGACTATAATTCTAACTGTTCGTTTAGGAAAACCTGTCTAAAGCAAAAATTATATTTTTGGATAATATTAACGGCATGCCAGAGATTAATCACCGAAACATTCATCAAGGATCACACGACAGATTCAGTTAAATATTTCATAACTATTGTACGCCAATACCAAGCAAGGCCTTCCCTGTCTTACCAGATCCATAATTTTTGATGGATATGGGAAATAATACCTTTATTAAAGAGTATTCTCACTAGTTTTATATTTCCATTTATATGAGAAGCATGTTTTCCATTTGAGCATTATTTTTTAATTAAAGAGGGGTCAGTGTGATAGAAATTTTGTTATTGCTTTTGTTATGGTTCTTTACATTGTGGTGAAGAGCTTATAAGCCAGTTAACAGCTAGAAAACACGGACAATTGCTTTTGTCTTGTTACTTGGCTGCAAATCCCAAGGTACCAGGTTCTATCCTCGCTCATAACAATCCGCCACATTGGTGACCCTGACGTGAAAAATTTATAAGTGGAGCTTAAAAAGTTTATCTTGTGGGACCGACCGCACGGCCAGGAATTAATTGCAGAATTGAAATCATCTTAAATGTAAGGTCATTAATTGCACACACACAAAAAAAGATGGATTGAAACACACTGATAAAAACCAGAGGGAGTACTCTCTCTCAAGTTAAAAAGATTTTATTGTGTGTTTTATTCTTTGTAAAGATTTTATTTTGTGATATCTTTTGAAAATGGTGGAAGGAAGAAAGAATGGTACCACTGATGACATATCTAAATATCAGGAGCTTTCAAACGAAAAAAAAAAAAAAATCGGTACAGCAGTTAGTTAAGGCCAGAAGATTGTCGTGCATTACCATAATAATATAAAGTGAAATAGAACTTTTCATATTTGTCTTAAAAACGGAGTAGAATAGGAAGTAAGGAACCCTTGATGACATAACTAGAGGTCATGCGCTTAGAAATGAAATAGAAAATGAAAAAATCGAATTAATGGAGGTTTTTTTTGTGCGTGAGTATGTTAGTTGATTTAAGTATATAGATGATCAAAAATGTTTGCTTAGTTTGTTAAGTAGCTGAACGGTGAGGACGGGTGTCCATAAAATGTACTCTAAAAATATTAAACATTTCGATGTCCAAATAAAGTGATTTTCGTTTCATCTAAAATTTAATATTCATTGACAAAAAATATTTAAATGTTATAAAAAAAATTGCAATTGTTTCTTTTCATCTTGAAATTGGAAGAAAAAAAAATATTCAGGCATAACAGTTAGTTTATCAATGCAAATTTTTCGCATTCTAATAATTTTTAATAACATTTTTTAATCTAGCCACAATAATTTGCACACGCGCAAATGTATTTCATATTTTTATAGGACTCTTTAGAAACACATAAGAACTGCATTAGCTAAGAATATATATAAATTTCCCTGTGATCTGGGCGTCTCGGGTTCGAGTCCCGGTTCGGGCATGGTTGTTATTCATTTGTTCTATCTGTGAGATGTGTGAATGCGCCCCCCTGTAAAAAGAAGTTGTGCAAGCGAATGTGATGCGTGAGTAGATAAGACGTACTCTTGGCCCTAGTTGGCGCTACTAAAACAAGAGACGCATTCTCGGCTTAAAATCGCTGACTTCGTTAGCTAGCTTGTCCATGGCAAGTGACATTAGAAACAACAATATATAAATTTTATATGAATGTGAGAAAGAAACTAACATTACAAATAATCAAATAAAATAATTAAAACGTTATCTATTCTAATAATAAAGATGTTGGGCGGGTGTGAAATGATCTGCCCCATCCTAAAGCATTTGAATAAATCTGAATCATTGGAGCCCCACGAAAGCATTGGTGGGAACTATGGTTGAATCCTCAAAGGCTGTCATCTTCTACGATATAACCCTTCCAGTATTAGGCACGCCCCTTCATAGAGAGTGAATAGCCAACTCCGTACCGTTTCTGCAACCACTAAGGCGAACGAGAACCAACCACCATCGAACCGCACTTTTGAAGTATCCTAGGATGATAACTGTAAGTACAAGTGTATAGACCGAAATGAGAGGAATGCGTAGTCCATTAAAGAGAATGTCGTCACGCTTCTAAAATAACATGAGTTATATGTCTGCCAAATCTAAAATATAAATAAATTTTGTTCGAATTTAATAAGACAAAGTTATAGAAAATATTTAACTGAAATTTTTAGCAATCATTTATCCCGACGAACCAACAGGTTGCCAAAGGCAGCTAGTATATAATATTTTCATTCAAGTTGGAATAGCATTATAAATAATATTTGAGAATATAGCACTTGTTTATTTAATTTCATTGCATTTTGAAGAGCATACCAAATATATATTTAAAGCTAGCAGTTTATATATAAAGTATAAATATTGTCAATAAATTCAAAATGCTGATAAATGTTTACGTTTTCGCCTTTCCTAAGTCCACAAAACACATTTTTGGAAATATAACTGTCTGTGTGCACAATAACTTAAAATTGTTTGGAGCTAGATGGGTGAAATGTGTCAAATTAAGTGAATCAAAAAGTAAAGTGAGAGATGGATAAAATTCGGTGCACAGTTCTAGCATCTAAAATGCAGATTCGTATGAAATTTTGAACCAAATCTATCTACGGACTAACCGTCTGTAGGTCCATACATTAACATGTAAGGAAGAAGAATTCTGTTTAATAACTATGTCTGTGTACTTTATAAGATGAATAAAAATATGAAGTAATAATATCGTGAAATTTAGAAGAAAAATGAACCCAATATTTAAGTTTTTATACTGTCCCATTTGGAAAAGTAGGGCCGCGATGGCCTGGTGGTAAGGTCTCGGCTTTGAAACCGGAGAATTTCAGGTTCGAGACCCAATTCCACTGAAGAACCGTCGTGTAAGCGGGTCAAGTGCACATTAAATCCGTCGGGACCAAACATCAACCCGTTGGTGTGCTGTGGAAATTTGATGAGGGGGTGCCAACTCGTCGTCCTCGTCATCTGAACCGCGGTTCAAAGTAATGAGATCCACCCCAAAATAGCCCTAGTGTTGCTTTCAAGCGGGTCGTTAATATAACTAAACTAAAACAGTGGAGAGGTTCATGTACACAATAAATAAAATTTAAGTAAAGCATTTAAAATAACACGTCATTAATCTAAGATAATCTGGCGGATTCATGGACATGACGCTATATCTAAACAATTTATCAGAAAATAAATAGTAGGGAGAAAAGCAGAATTCTAGGCCAAAATGACCTTTGACCCAAGCTGAAATGGATGATAGCGAAACCCCTTCCCTGCAACTCACTCCTCCCCTCCCCAACCCCTTCGAAGACAAATAAGGCTTATCCTTCTTTTAGGAATTTGAAAATTTTTGGAGTGTTTTTCTGATTCTTGGAACTTAGAAATTTTGCAGAATAAAATAACTACTAATTATTTTTTGTTACTTCTCGAATTTATATTCTGCTTTTCAGGAATACCTTTAGATTTTATTCATTTAATGAAAATCTTACTTTGATTCATTCTTATGAAAGCTGTTTTATTGATTATAAAAGGCCTTATTTTCCTTTATTTTTTATTTATTTTAATACTTTGATAAAATTTGAATTCAATGGAATTGAATAGAAGTATTATTCAATAGAATAGAAATTTTAAATAATAAAATTTCATTATTTTTTTCATAATCTGTTTTAAAGAAAATGTTAATATTTTATCCATTTGA
>JAPMOR010092079.1:119943-201169 GCA_026543865.1 Argiope aurantia
TCAAATGGATAAAATATTAACATTTTCTTTAAAACAGATTATGAAAATTTTATTCATATCAGTATATTTTTTTCCCTTTAAATTCATTAAACTCATAATGTTTTCTTTAAATATATTTAATTTTATAACGAAACTATTCGTTTGTGTCTGGATGTTGCTAAGATATTAAATACATTTTCTTTTATGCGCAATCAATCGCTGCTTTATGATGAAGCGAAAATTTCAAAAAAATAAATAAATAAAGAGGGACTAGAAATATTTAATATTTATCTTAAATCTTAAACATTATCATTCTACGATGTTTCGAGCTGGAGGTTCGAATCTCCTTTGAATCTTTTTTTTAATTAACAAAATTTTAATTTTTAATCAATGGATGAATATATAATTATTTTTTATAATTTTAAAATAAGTGGATATTAAGAAGTAAAATCACAAAACACATTTTTTTATTATTATTATTTTCATCGTCTATTTCTTTTACATCATAATTCTTTTAGGCTGACAGATTGTTTGTTAACTTTTAAAAATCGGAAAAATACAAAGGCTCGGTTATTGCACCGAAAAATAAATAAATGTAATTGTTTTAATTCGAATTTCCGAGAAAAATTAATATGCATCTTCTTACGACTCTTTGAGTATTTTTAGCAATCAAAATTTAGAAAAATAATAATAAATAAATAAAGCATCAAAATGATGCACTGTTTTGAACGGTGACTGAGAGAAGACATCCGAACGCCGGGTCTTTGTTTCGTGAGATGAAAATCTTTCTGTTGAATGAGAGGGGTCAAAAAGGAGGGGTGGCGATTTGCTGTATACAAGACAAACAGGTGCACAGACCAACTTTGTTTCTGTTAATTGTGTAGTATAAAAATCGCTACGCACAAAATGCAATCAACTCAAATAAAAATAAGACAGACTAATCAAACCCAAAACTTACTTGATTTGTCTGTATTATGAATAAATTCTTTTTTTTTTCCTTTTTTTAAATACATATTTGATACGAAAATTATAGCATTTAATAAATTTGGCCCTATTTTTTTAAAAATAAGTATTATTTTTTTTAATGGATAAGCTGGACATGTATAGAAGAAAAAAAAGTTTTTGGTCTACAGATATATTTCGTAATATACTTTACAAATTCATATCAAAAAGTTTTGAAACCAATGAACGTATTCAAGGTTAAAAAAATAAAAAAGGAATAAAAGAAAGCACAGTCAGGGCTCTTATCAAAGAAGTATCGTGTTTTAGTTTACGCAAAAGGTGTGATGCATGCAATTTATTCCCAATCGCGATTGTGTTTTGACTAACAATACTTGCCTCCAGAAAAATGGGAGGAGAGAAAGTAAAGGCGAAAGAAAAAAAAAGGGGGGGGGGAAGAAAGGGAAAACATGGCAGAACGCCAAACATTCTCTATCTCTCATTCTTATGCTCCGGCAGTGAAGTTTTATGAACAGTCCTAGCGCAGAAGTATGTCAAAGCAGTTCTGATCGGCAATAGTTCATCCAACAAAAAGCAAATAGCCATTGAGTTTTAGGTAAAAAAAAGATGTACAATTTGCGCTTGGAAAAACGAATAAATTTCTATCTTTAAATTTAATAAAAAGAAATGTTATGTTCCTTTTAGAAGGTTTTTAAAAAGAAATTCGAATTTGGAGAGCCATACGTAACATAGGGGAGGGGGGGGCAAAGAAGGGAAAAAAAACTACCACAAGCTGTTTTGGCCAATCAAAATGCACGAAAATCAAAAAGCGGCAACTTTTTCCACACTCTGGTTTGTTTACATTCTTGGCGTTTACCTGCTGAGCGGAGAAGCGGACGCTGTCCAAAGAGCGGTTGATTTGAAAGATCATAGTTTGTTTGGAAATCTGACTGCACCATATTTATCATTTTTAGACGATTTATTCTATTACCTGGATGAGGGATCTGAAAAAATTACAGAGGCTTGTCGATCGGATATGAAAAAATTGATTGACTTAGCGCTTATTGGTGATACAAACGCTTTGAAAAGTAAGTAGCCTCTTCCGTATTTTTTGGTCACATCCAGACTATTTTTAATTTAAATAATCTGCTGGTTTACGTGTATAAATTTATTTAATTATTTAAAAAAGCATGTCTGTACCATTAATTATTTATTAATGTAATTTGTCTTAAAAAATAATGCTTAGTTTATACCTTGGAAAGAAATTACAGCTTCAAAAAAATATTAAATGCTTTATATTTGTTATTAATGCTTTATATTCGAATTTCTGAATATCATGACTAAACTTAATAACTGTTATCCCTCTTTAAAATCATGGAAACATGTTACATTTTAATAATTAAATACAAAAATTAAAATGTTAAAAATTTATTAAAAGAAAAATTTGAATCTAGCAAATATTTCTCAAATTAGTAATAAATATACAATTTTTTTTAACAAATAATAAGTATTTTTTATTTCAAATATTTTTGTTTAACTCCTTTTTATTTTTAATGAATTGAGATGTTTATAAACTCTCTCCACAATGAAAAACAAATGCTTAAAATTCATTTGATAATATAAGAACTCTAAAAAATCGATATTTTTGCTGAAAAGATAATTTTTGTTTAATGCACAAAACTTTTTTCCCCTTACTACAATTTGTAATTAATGTAGCAAGTATATAATTCAGTGAAAAATATACAAAAAGTGAAATAATTTTTTTAAAATTCACATGCCAAATATATTAAAGAAAGAAAGTGGCTATATCTTTGATATTACTCATTTATTTGTACATAAAGTTTTTATTTTCTTATTACCAATACTTACTTTATTGGTCTGTTAATTTTATTAAAAATGTTTTATTATAAATCAAATATTACCACAATTGTATTCTCATCTTTAATACTTGTCAATCATTTGCAATAGTTTTCTTTTTCTTCTTAAATTTTCGAAACATTTTTTACCTATATAAATGGTTATTCATGATTTACCATAATAGAATCTAAAATTTCTTGAAAGGTATAATAGAGTGGTAATAAAATATTGGTAGATATTAGTTGAAGCATATAATAATAATTTTATGTGTTTCTTATTATGTGTCCTCTTTGTTAATATCTCATATGATGCTTTTAGTTTTTGATGCAAGTGGAAAAGCTTCAAGTGGAATTCTTGAAGGAGCAGTTAATTTCATTGGAATTTATTCAGAATGTGTCAAAACTACAATTCAATCCAAAGAAACACTTATACAGTCAAAATATTGCTTGATCAATTTGAATGCTTCAACTTCTTCTCATCAAAAGGTTATACTTATTGCATTTTTAAATTTTTATTTTTATTTAATTTCTTTAATATACTGTGATGCACACAACAATTATCATTTTATACTTTGAATATTTAACTTTGTATTCCGCTTATTATATCCTACTACACAGATCAATTAAAACAAAATTTCTATTTGAAAAAGAGAAGAAGTAAAACACTTATATGTATGAATTTTTGCATTAGGGTTTCCTACAATCATTTTTTAAAATGAAAAATCAAGAATTTTATGTGTAACATTGTAAGTAAAAAGGATCTATTAAGAAGCTAAAGGATTGCAGTTCTATTTCAAAAATCAAGAAAATTGTCATGACTTAAAATTGCAACATAATTTTATATATTATAAAATATTATTTTATATTATTTGTATCACAAGAATAGATACAGATCTGCTTATTTTTATGTATATCTAGATGTTTTAATGTATAATTTCAAAAACGCAGGCATCTTTTTGGTTACTCGATACTTTCAAACATAGTTGCGTAATTCAGCTTACTTATTGGGAAATTAAATTCTGAGATACAGAATTTTATTAGTATGTCTAATTATTCATTAATTATACTTTATCAACAATATGGAGTAGGATCCAAAACTGTACATGTATTTTTATTTAAAGAAAAAAAAATGACATTTCATAGGTTAAAATATATTCACGGTATCAGTGTTTGAGGATGATCTTCATCTCATAATCTAATCTCTGTAATTAGAATTTAAAACAGATTTCATATAAAATTTATGGAAAATTTAAAAAGTATAAAATTATTACTGCTGCTCTAGGTATCACACATTTGATAAAATACAAAATTATGATTTTAATTAAGTACAAATATATGATTATTAAAAATTATACAAATAAATGATTAAAATTTCAAAAATAAGTTATTGTCATTGCAGCAAATGATGAAAATAGACTATTTTAAGTTGAACTTTTATGATGAACAAATTGTTTCATATTTTGAAATATAATGACCAAAATGCAATAAAAATATAGAAACATATATATAACTACCTGAGCAGGTAAACAATACTGGTAAGTTGTTATACTTTTTAAGCTGTTAAATGATTAATCTGGAATATATTTTTTTAAAAAAACATTTCATCTTGTTATTCGATATGATTGAAAAATATGACTTCAGCTGAATCAGTTTACGGCATTAAAAAGTATATATATTACAAAATAAAAATGGAAATGAAAATCCTACTTACATGACTGGTGATGAAACTCAATGTTTTGAAGGATGAATTTGAACTTCATCATAGCATTTATAAATATAGTTAGGATACAGAGAAATTAAGAAAAGAAATTGTATTGAAATGAAATTGATATCATTAAAATGATATATATATTTTAGTCTTAAAATATTACAAAGACTATTTTTGTTAGATAGTTGCTTTGGTAGATGAATATCAATTTTATAGGCAGATTATAATGATTATGCATCTGGCGACGATTAAAAACTAATTTTGGACTCGATTAAATTTTCTGTATGAAGCTTATTTCTTGATTTCTTTTATATCTGCTTTCCTCTGGCTAAATGTATGTTCTGATGATATGGTGAACTAGCTTCAAAAAATTTCTAATCATATTTTACAGTATCATTAGTTATCCAAGTGAAGTTTTGGATTAAAGGCAGCTGTAAAAATGTTCAATGAAAAAGTCTGAAATTCATATGATAGTTTGTTAACATTTGATTCTTGCCGTTGGACAATAAATACTAAATGCGATTTCTGTGACATGTATGTTAGCATTTTATATATACATAGATTTAATCTTATAAATTATATTTTTAATTTTATTATTATAATTGGTAGGGGGAGACAAGAATAAAATGTATCATTCTAATTGTTTAAAGTTACAAATGAATATTTTTTAATCGATGCAGGAAGTACCTCAAGCTTCATGGCTGGTATTGACCAAGAGTGGATATCCAGCCACAATTGGAGTATGCATTCCATATTCTTGTTCTACACAAGATGTACAATATGCTACAAATGCTAGTAAGTAAAAAGATTTATTATATATTTATCTATACAAGATGATGAATTCTAAGTATGAAAAAAGTCCAGGATTCCAAGTTATTTTTGACTTTTTACTCTCAAAAGCAGTTAGTGATGATTTCAAATCAGATGAATATTCCGAAGAATCTAAGTAAAATCAATGTAGTTTTTGTTAAGACACAGAATGTCTCCTGAAATAAAAGAATCCTTATTTATATTTTTAAGCTGCAATATTTTAATTGTGAACTAATCCAAAATCATAAAAGATATAATATGATCTTTATGATAGTTTAAAAATCTCAAATTAGTTTAAAATATAAACTTCTGATATGATAAAATTTGTATGTCATAAAATTTGTGACTTTCTACAGATATATTAATTAAATCACAATAAGAGACATTATGAATATTGCATAACTCAATAAAGAAAGTTTTTCACATATGGCATAAATAAAAAATAAATATATAAATAAAAAATAAATTTTTAAAAGTCTACTGAAAATATATAGGATATAGCCATAATTATGAAATTTAAAATAATAGCTAATGAATGATTCTGTTGATTAATAAATAAGAAATAATTTGATTGACTGAAATGTCCATAATGGAATCTTTAGCAAGAATAGCTGTGATCCCTTGATTCAAAGAAGTTATATTTAACAGACATAAGTGATTTCTTCAAATTAGATTTTAAAAAATGCTAGAAATATTTGTGGCATCATGATCAAAATTTTAGTATCAATCCATCAAAAAAAATAATTTTATAGCAATATGGAAAAGTACTTAATATCCTTCGATTAACTGAATAATTCTTTAAAAACTTGAGAATGATTGGTTTTAAAATAAAGAAAGATAAACAAGAAGAATTTTTTTTAAATCCTCATCCTAATTGATTATAGCTACATTTTCTTGAAGTTAAGAATTATCATATACCATTGATTCAAATCACCACACATTCTAGATTAGCAAAGAAGTCTGGATTTTTTACTCCTTGCTTGATATTTAAAACAATCTTAGATTTATCTTGAAATTTGTGTAAATGTTCTATTTTCTGATCATAAATGAATAGTTTAAAAAATATATATTGAGTTAATATTGAGGTTAACATTTTTCCTTATTACCTCTTACTTTGTATTTCTGCTTTATATATTATTTTAAAAAATTAGGTATGTTAGGTTTTGTATAATACCATGCCCTACATTCAACTGCAGCATATATTCTTCATTTAAATTTTAAAAAATCTGCCCACTTTATATTTTTGACATTCTTATTTCTTGGTACTTATAGTCATTTATATGTAAATATTCCATTTTTCACAACTCCAACTATGCTAAATTCAAATAATTTAATTTTGAGCTTAAATTTTATATTTTATCTAATTTCTTCACTTTATGTAGGTCTGCATCAAAATTTTCAAGATGTTGATGGCCATGTAGCAGTATGCCATACTGATCAAACAGGAATGTTTAAAGATGCTGGAGCCATTATAACTTTGTGAGTGCTAGTCTTAACTATATTTTAATATTTTGAATTTCTTAACTTCGTTTTGCAGTTTTTGTCAATCACTATATCAAAATAGTAGATAATTTACAATGCTACTGTAATGCATTTAACTAGTATAGTTTGATATATGTGTATTTCATAATATTGTAAAAAACTCTACAATATAACGTTGTTGCTTTTTTACAGTTCATTCACACAAAGTTCTTTCAATTTTTTAATCACTCACCACATTTATAATTTTGTAAAATAATAAAAAGAATAATTTTCCAGTAATATATACAGTTCATTTTTTATAAAGAATTTTCTCATTTCATCATAGAAATATTTATATATTTTACAGCTGTATCTTTTTGGTATTTTTTGTGACTGCCATCATTGCCACAATTTTCGATTATATACTTGAAAACAGAAATAGTCCAGAAACTATAAAAATTCTTTCCAATGAAAACAATAAAAGTATTTCAATGGCTGAATTATGTGAAAATGAAGATCAGAAACCAAAAGGTATGTGATGAATAGTTTTGACTTTTACTTAAAAGAGTACACTTTCAAAATATTTTTGAGATTATTGTAAAACATTTTAAACAAAATTGATGTTTTTGTAAAAAAAAAAAAAAAAAAAAGAGAGAGAGAGAGAAATTTTTATAACAGCAGATATATTTATAATGCAAGTTTTAAACATCCAAAGTAGTTTCATTTATCATAATTCTACTGAATTTTCATTACCTAAGATATGTGATGATATAATTTGAGATATAATTTACAAGTTAAATGGATTCTGTTTCCTTTTGCAGGTCCATCCCTAGGATTGCGATGCCTTCTGGCTTTTTCCTTTAAAACCAATATGGGAAAAATTTTCACAGTGGGTAAAGGAGATGGTATCAGACCTATTCATGGACTTAAATTCCTTAGTATGGCCCTCATTATCTTCGGACACACATTTTCCTTTGCGACAACAAACCTTTTCTTTGGTAAATATTTCTTTTATTTCACATTTAAAACAGTATTATATATATATATATATATATATTATTAATTTTATAATATGTTCTTCAAATGTGATTAACAAACAAGACATGTAATTTAGCATCATGCAATTAATAATAATATTTAAGCTAATATCATATGTATAATAAGAACTGTGATATTATATGATAACAGAGATAAGGTTTTCTTATTTTTATTCTCAGTGTATTTGCACCCTTCTAATTATATCCTTTTTGATAATATTATCTGGCATTGTTAATAAAAATTAATTTTATTTGTTTTGGTAAAATCACTTCTTTATTTTTAAGTGAATCCTGGGTTTACTCAAGAAGCACCTAAAGATTTCCTATCCCAGATCTTGGCAAATGGAACATTTGCAGTGGATACCTTCTATTTGATAAGGTACTATTTTCAATATTTCGCAAAAGCTCTTCAGTACTGCATTAATATTTATGTGCATCAAGTTTTAATTAGATTATATATACAAATATTTTTATTAATAAATGTCTATTTAATAAATACATTCAATTATTGGCTTAATCACTATTAATGTATTATTAATTGCATTAGTAACCCAATGATTCACTAAGAATATGGGTAATGTTTCATTAATTTCAACTCATTCATCTAATTCTCTTATGCATAAACTATTCTTGATAACTTCAAGAAAATATCTTTTTAGTGTCAAATTATGATAGATATATAACTGTTATTTTAATAACCTTACATCTGTTCTAATTATCATCCATCTAAACCTCCCTGTTGAAGTTACTTTGAATGACATAATAGTATTATTAAAAATGTAGCTGTCACGGTTATTCACCTTTTAAAAGTACATTGTCTTTCACAATACTGAGCTCATTGATTCTGCATATAAACTGCACAATTAATAAACAAAATCTTCCTCTTCTTTCATCAATGAAAGTATTGTTAAAAAGTATGAAAAAAACATTATAAAAAATGTTTACAATTAGCTTAATTAGTTGTAAAATTTTTAATAATATATCTGCAAATTACTGAAGAATGTCAAAATCATTTTAATTTTTAGCTAATTTAAATTTCAAAAAATCATTCTGAGGTGCACATTTCCACTTTCCAAAATATTTACATATGAAGTGGATATTTTACATTAATTTGTTTTCTCGTAATAAAGTTTTAACTCTTTAAATGAACAAAATTATTTAAGAAAAAAAACTGCACAGATAATAAACTGGTTTATTTTTTATCAGAACAATAATCTCCATTGTTGCTGAGTAACCAATGTTGTGATCTTACAAAAACTAAAATGTACAGAAATTAAAAATAAGATGAAGAGGAAAACATACAGGGCGCTACACACTCCCTTCCCAGTGAAAACGATTAGGAGACATAATCCTTTAAATGGGGTGAAAACTTGGCGGTCCTTCCACTGTGTATGGTATGGTTATGATTGACCTGCGTTGAAATTTTCTCCCACGGTTCCACTGAGTGTGCGAATCTGGATAATCCATGTGCCTGTGGATTTCAGGAGGTTGCTCATCATTGTCTTTTATGGTAAAACATGGTTTCAGTCTATCAACTGAAATTCTTTTGGCAGTTTCATTAATTTCAATGTCAAAATACTTTGGTGCTCGGTGTTTGACAGCGTAAGGTCCAAGATAAACTGGTTGCAAAGATGAAGTGATTGTGTTAATGTAGACGAAAACATGCGAGCAATTCAAAAGGTGTTTTGAAACGAATACGGTTGTATTGCCATGAGTAGTCATTGCAGAAGGTTTCATGCTACGGATAATACTTTGTAGCCTTTTGCACGAATTCTGAGTGTGTGATATTAGGGAGTGTGGTGACGAATTCTCCGGGTAAACAGAGCAGACTTCTGTAAAGAAGCTCAGCTGAGGAGTATCCAATATCTTCTTTCAGCGCCGAGCGTAAACCATGAAGAACCAAAGATAAAGTGTCTACCCAAGATTTGCTTTGTTGTAAATGACATTTCAAGCTTGCCTTTATAATCCTGTGTTGTCGCTCAATCAATCCGTTCGATTGTAGATGATATGCTACGGTTCTGGATTTTTGAAAATCGATGTATTTGCTCAAAGATGAGAAGAGTTGACTTTCAAACTGACCTCCTTGATCAGATGTAATATGCTGTGGTATTCCAAAATGAGAAATCCAGATTGATATCATGCTCTTTGCAACTGTTTCAGATGATTGATCCGTCATAGGAAGGGCTTCAACCCATCTTGAAAAACGATCAATCATCGTTAGTAAATATCTGAAACCTTGACATGAAGGCAAGGGTCCAACAATATCAATGACTAACGTGTTGAAAACGTTCAGGTGGAACCTTGAAGTCCATAAGAGCTGACTTTGTATGTCTTTGAACCTTAGATCGTTGGCATTCCATGCATTCCCTATACCCTAATGGCAATTTTTACTGATATTTGGTCATATGAATCTTTTTATGATTATTCTTGTGCCTCTAATCCCTGTATGAAATAGGGTATGATAGAAGAAAATATCTGTCGGCGAAAATTTGAGGGAATGTATGGGTGGTTATTGCTGGTGGAGAATCACAGTAAATCGATTTTCGGTGTCTGGAATGGGAATCTGAACCATTCTTAGCCTTGGGTTGTTGTTTTTTAAATTGTTAAATCTTTATCATCTTGAAATTCTGCAATAGTTGCGTAATCATTTGGAGATGGTATTCATTCTGGAAAGAGCATCTGCAACAACATTTTCTTTTCCCTTGACGAAACAAATATGCGCTGAAAATTGAACAATATTAACTCAATTATCTTGCTTGTCTGGGAGAGGCTTTGTCTAAATTTTGTTAAAAAGCGAAGGTGATAGATTTGTGGACCATAATAGATGTTGAAAGACCTTTTCTCTAATATATACCTAAAATGCTTTATTGCGGTGTGGATGAACAAGAGCTCTCAATCATATGCGCTGTACTTTCTCCGTGTGTCAGTTAAGGAGCGTGAGAAGAAACTTAATGGACGCATCTCACCCTGGTCAATTTGATGAATGACGACCCCGATAGCTGTATCTAGCATGTAGGAGGTATAGTAGCGTCAGTTGAGGGGTGAACCAGCATAGTAGCATGACAAAGTGCATTTTTGAGGTTTCTGAATGCATTGCGTGAATCGTCGTTCCATGTTAGCGGTATTTTACTATTTTTGAATCTTCCACTGAGTAGTGAGGTTAGAGGTTGTTGAAGCTTGGCGCACTTTGGGATGAAGTCTTGATAAAATTTAATCATCCCTAAGAACCTACGCAAGCTGGTGGATGTCACGGAAATTTCGGCGCCAGAATCGATTAAAAATTGGGTATCGCTCTCCTTATCACGAATAAAAAGACGACACATCTCGACCCCTTTGCCCTCTGTTGTCTGCGAGAATCGGAGGTTTAGTTTTCCTGCGAGTGAACGTTGGTTTTGTTAGGTCAATTGCAAGAATTATTGCATTTGAAAGCCTTATCGTCAAAACTTGAGTGATAATAACACACTTTCATTTCCCTTACTACGTCTTTTAACAGAATTACTTCTAGAGCGGAATCTGAACTGTTGACGTCTAGAGTAATGTCTTTTATTCAGTTCTTTAATTAGTAGCGATAACTCTGAAATCTGCTCTTGCAATTTAGTTAAAACACT
This sequence comes from Argiope aurantia, assembly GCA_026543865.1. NCBI lineage: Eukaryota > Metazoa > Arthropoda > Arachnida > Araneae > Araneidae > Argiope > Argiope aurantia. The sequence goes on from JAPMOR010092079.1 coordinate 131,342, forward strand.
GTCATCTCTAGAGCAAGCTATAGCGGCATTCTGATGTGACGTGGATCTTATTTACCACATTTTATCGGCCATTGTCGCCAATTTGGCTAAATCGTCGCCACTGATAGATAAAATACTCGAGATTTCCGTGGGTAATCTTCGAAGCCAGGGAGTATTCAAAAAAGCTTCACCTACCTTATCTGAAGCTAAATTCTTCATTTCACATAACAACTGTGAAGATTTTCCATCACCCAACCAATTCCACCTCAGTTAATAACTTTTGGGTCTTTTGCGTTTCGGTTTCAGCGAAGACAGAAATGTGTCTGTCTTTAATAGCCATGTACTTACACAACCCCCGATAAATCGGGGGTTGTGGTACTTGTCGTCTCTTGGGGGATTGGTCAAAATGTACGACATTTGTGATAATACTTCAGAGACAATGGAACTCACGATATAATCGTATTTCGTTTGATCCGTCGTAACTGCAACATTTCGAAATTAAGCTTACAATTGGAGAAATCATATGTTTGGGTCCGGTTTCCAAAACGCTGGGACTTTAACGCTAACTTTAGCGATCGATGTTGCAGCGTCGCTTTCGTTTTCGTCTTTGTCTACCATTCTCGATTCTTGAGTATCACGTCCAGTAGTCACCAATGAAGTGGATATTTTATGTTAATTTGTTTTCCCTTAATAAAGTTTTAACTCTTTAAATGAACAAAATTAGATGATACGATGACTTAAGGTAAAGAACACAACTGATTTATTTTTTTATCAAAACAATTTTATCAAACAATAATTATAAACAATAATAATAAACATTGGTTGCTGGGCAACCAATGTTGCCGTATTAGAAAAATTAAAATGTACAGAAATTAAAAATAAGATGAAGAGGAAAACATAGAGGACGCTATACATATATGCCAAATTTAGTAGCTTTCGGTCTAATAATCACACCTGTAAAAGTATTTATACACATCCGCTTCATTATTAGTAGAGGTTATATTTTTTCTTGTATAACAGCTTATTTTATAACATCTAATATGAATACACCAATGTCAAACATTTGTAAATTCAATATAATAAAAATAATTAATAAGAAAAATACTGTTGGAAGTTTTTATAGGATAGTCAAAAGCTTATTCCACATAATAAAATTTCAAATTATTATACATATTATATTAAAACGAAAACAGAAAAAAAAAGTCAATATTGTTAAATCTAACAATTTCCCTCCATTATGAAACCTAAGTTCTGGTATGTTTTCAAATGAAATAATTCTTAAACTATTTATTCATCAATTATATTTTTAACATTTTAATAGACTTTCAAAATTCTGAAAATGTTTACACGACTTTGAAAGTATGAACTCTCTATATATATTGTGAAAATTTCTTGAAAAATTTGTGGGATTTTTACACATGAAAGTTATAATAATTTCTGATTTTGAAATTTCTTTCCAGTGGTGTTTTAGTTGCTTTTGTTACCTTGAAAGGATTGGAAAAAACAAATGGAAAATTACCTCTTCTGTACTTTTATTTCCATAGATATTTCAGGTAATTTTCTAAAATTTTCTATTAACAGAAAGCAATTTTTTGACTTTTCACTATAATTGGTTACTTTAGCCAAATAAATGTATTAATGCAGGATAAATTCTAAAATTCCGAATAATTTTGATTTTGATATAATTAAAGTTTTAACTATTTGTGATTGTTATAATTCTACATTATTGTAATAATTATTTTTATTTGCAAATGATGCTTACAAGACTTATATTTAAATGCTTATGAATGCTATTTTCACACATCCTTGAAATATACTAAAAAACCATATACATCTAAAACTTTGTGGTGAATAGCTTATAAGCCAGTTAACAACTACGCTACCCGGACAATTGCTTTTGTATCATGGTCATGTTACTGGACAGTGAACCACAAGGTCCCAGGTTCTATCCTCGCGCATACCACAATCGCCACAACTTATTCAAAATGTAATTATTACTAATATGACCAAATAATTTAAAGGTTAAAGAAGCAAGTTTTGAATAAGAATAAGCAATAATTTTTTATACATCATCCTATCTTTAAATTCTTAAGAATATATAATGAGTTTTAAAAAAATATTCATATAAATATAAATTATTTAAGGTGGATCTGAACAAGAGTGGAAGGAACAGTAGCTCAAAGATAATTTTCTCAATGAAAAGATCGATCAATAATTAATTTTATGTTTTTTTATATATATATTATCCATTTTTGGCAACCAATTGGTTGACTGAGATTAATGGTCATCAAAATTTTTCGTAATCACATAATTACAGGATTCAGGTGAATCGAAGCATAAACTCTTTCATCCATTCAGGCTAACTTAATAACATCAAAATTTTGCCCTCAGACACTTTTCATTTGCACTGAAAATATTTATTTTGCTTTTAGAAAAAATAAACCTCAGAAAACTCACAAATTTTTGTAATTATTCCAATAAAGTTCTCTTTGACAACAATGCTTTAAACAGTCCACATATACTGTCTACTCCTTCCTGAATGCCTTTCAAAACTTTCTACAACTGTTTCATTTGTCCATTGAATTTTCTTCTTTCATTATTTTGATATTTTACAGCATAGTTAAAATTCTTAATTAAATAAAAGAAAAGGTTAAATTGTCAAAATAATTCTTAAATCTAAATATCAATAACAGCAACAAAGAATAAATTTTAAGCTTTTAAAAACTTTGAAATTCATTCAAATAATGAAAAAGATCTACAAATAAAATAAAAAGATTAATAAAAAAATAATAGCTATTTTATTTACAATGAAAAAACAGCTTTTGCATCCCAAGATAACTTTACTTTCTCAAAAAGAATTCTGAACTAAATGATAATTCTACCTCAATACATAACATTAATTTCTACCTCAATACATTTAATATTAATTTCTTTTTTGAGAGAAAAAGTGTTGCCAAATTTTATTAGCTAAATAGCATATTTATTGGAAGTTGCATAAGAAAATTATCTATACAGATAGATGTAATAAACTTGTAATAATGTAAATTGAATTAATCTTGGCAGTACATTTATAGAGGAGAATGCATTAATCAAAAGCACAATTGAATTATGTATACCTGAATGGAAACTTATGCTGATATAGTGCATGTCAAAAATTTAAGCAACACACTAATTTTAAAATAGTTACTGTTTTAAATCAATATTTATATGTATTAATAATTACAAATTTGAAATTATATTTAATAGAATTATTTTTCAAATTTTATTTTCAACTATCAAAGTTAATAACAACAAAAAAAAGCACATCAAAAGTTTAAACACTTGATTAGACTGAATTATTTGAAATATATAATTTTTAATCAATAACATTTAATTCTCCACGATTTCTGCCTTAAATACAACCTAATATATCCTCCATTCTCGACTTCATTTCTTCAATTGAAGAATAATCAATTTTGATATAACCTGTGCTTGTGAAGATATCATACGTATATATTGTCTATGGGACTCAAACTATGGTTTATCACAGCCCTGCTTTTATGTAATTGTCATTGTTGGAACTAGGCACATGTAGTCTTCCTAAAGAATGCTTTCATCTGAAGACTTCATCACAGGCCAATAATTGATAAATGCTGTGTTTGAATTTCTAAATGAGGATGAAGTTTCAAAAATGGTCTTTTATTTTGCTTTCATACACTACTATTTCTATTAGGTAAAAATTCTTTAGGCCTAGCAAATTACAAATAACATCAAAAGGGCATTCAGTTCTTCTTAACCATATAAATATATGCATATCCAATTGCCTGTTTGGTTTTATTAATTTGCAAAAAGTCAGTTTTGTACTTAAAACTTTGACATAGCAAATTTTATTCTTTTTTAAAGTATTAGCTAAGAAATTTTAAAATATAGTCATGTTTAATATCATTGTAAAATTGCAGATTTTTTATGCATATAAATGAAATATTGAAATAAAATGAACATTTAAAATTTTGTTACAAAATTATTGTTGTTGTTAGACAAATTTCTTAATTCAGTTACTGATTTTAAAATTTTTATTATTTTACATATCTGCATGTAAAAATTAAATGATAGCAAAAAATTGTGTTGATTTATAAAACAAACCATATGAAGCCAATTAATTAACTAGAATTTTCAATTATGTATGCCAGGATTAATTTCATTTAAGTCTAATTTGTCTAAAGGCATGCTTGTCTGAAATTTTTTTAGAATAATGCATTCTTTTGACATTTCTTTTTAATTTTTAGAAAAACAATTAACTTATTCATCTGATTTTGTAATTTGGTGATTTCAATAAAATATTTATATATTGAACATGTGATACAGATAAAAGCTTTAGCATATTGCTGATAATTTCTCAGTATTTCATCTATATAAAGTATTGCAAATAAGTTCTTATCACTTATTTGTCTCTTTTTTTATAAAATGATTTCATAGATGCTGTTATTGCTTAGCATGCATAAATAAATTAGAATTATTTATTCAATATTTTATAGAATATCTTTTATCTAGATAATGATGTGCATTCAATCAAATGTACAAAATGTGTAAAATATGTCTGCCAATTGAATATTGGACCTTTGTAAATTTAATGAGAAATGTCACATTCGTTTCAACTATTTGCCTTCTAATTTATGTGTTATGCATAGAATTTAAAATGACCAGAATCAACTCTCAAACCTATTGCCATACTTGGAAATAAAACTTCGTAGTTTCTCTCACTTCATAAAATTAATTCACAATATCCCCTTTCTCTCTCTCTCTTTTCGTTTGAAGGTTTTGTCTTAAGCCTTGTAAAATGTGATTTATATCATATATATAATTACCAACAATGATTGAATCCATTTCAGCACACATTTGATCTCCCAAAAATTACATACAAATCAGCAGAATTCATCTTTAAATTCTGTAAAACTCCTTGACATAATGGAGAAAAATAAATTTGTTGCTTCATATGACTAATACTGAATTCTCCAGCAGCTATCAATTAATAAATTGAAATTTTCCTAGATTAACACCCTTATTTATGGCTGTGATTATGTTTTGTGCCTTCCTACTACAGTATGTGAGCTCTGGGCCAAACTGGTTGCACTCTATTGAAATGTACGATTCTTGGTGTAGACAAAATGGCTGGATTAATGCTCTATATTTGCACAATTTCATCAAAACAGAGAATATGGTATGATATATGATGTTACTTTTTAAAGACTTAATACCATTTATTATGTATAATACACAGTTGTTTTTTTAATTCTTAATTTCATCTCTTATTTTGCATTTTTCAATGGTTTCAACTGACTTCAAATATGAACTGAATATACTTGAAGAATGAGTAAATGGTATGATATAAAAAAAAATCCCAAAGTATATCAACAAATGGCGCTGTAAGCAGCATACTATACAAATTAAAAAATACTCATGCACACTGCACATTGTATTTGTTAAAAAAACGTTGGGTATGTGGAGTTCTCCTTATATTGAAATTGCGCAGCTTGTCATGAGTCTTTCAAAGATGGATCAAGTTCTCCTTGCAAAACTCTTTTACAAGAATGGTTATTATACGCTTACATCTTTAAAGAAATTCCGGCTATTAAAGGTTATAAAAAAGGTTATGGTCTGCCAAGGTTCTGAAGAAAATGATTAAGTAATTAGAAGAGACATTCTTTTGAAGTGAAATCTGACAGAAGGAAAAAATCCATACCTTCGACGTCAGTAGAAGATGTAGTCACAGCAATACAGGAAAAGACGAGCAGTGATTTGTAGACGTGCAGTGCACGGATAATTGCCCGATCTTTTGGCATGCCTGTGAGCACGGTCCATAAGATTTTATGCAACAACCTGTATTGCTATCCATAAAAAAAAATACAAATGTTTAGAAATTGTTTCCTGCTGACCTGCCAGTAAGACACATCTTTGCTCTAGAATTTCTTGCTCTCACGAAAATAGACAATGAATGGCCATGGAACATTTTTTTGGACAGACGTTAATTTACATTTTTGTCAATTCACAGAATTGCAGGATGTGGGCAACGGAAAGCCCTTTCGTGCATGCACTAGTTTTGCTTCATTCTGTAAATGTAACTGTATCCTGCATCTTTTATTGAAGGGTCTTTTTTTATTTATTTATTTATCTTTGATGTGCCCTGCTGATCCTGTTACCTGTACCATTAATGGTAAATACTATTTTGGACAACCAGATTATTCCAATACTTTAACAGCGTGCATGTCTGGATAGAATCATTTTCATGAAAGATGGCGCTCCTCCACACATTGCAAAACCAGTGATGCAACTGTTCAAGAGGCAATTCGGAAATAGTAAAGATTAACGGATTTTTCCTTGTGATTCCTGACTGTGTAGTTATCTTAAAAATGCTGTGTATAAGGGCCTGATTGCAAATTTAACTGAATTGATGGCACGGATCGCAATCCGTGCCTTCAATCCAACAGATTCACAATGTGACCTCTCAGGCACTCTGTTAGGTAACATGCTGTTTATCAGTTTCAACTTGTGGAGAAAATTGTCTTCCCCAAGTGTAGCGATGATTAACAGCGGCTTTCCTTGTTGCTGTTTGTGTGGTTTTAGCCTAAGGATTATTAAAAACTGATTTTTCATGTGGTACGACCTTACTATGGTGGACGGGCCTTTTCTGCTATAAGTACCACAACTATTGAATGACTTGGAAGTCCCTTTTTCAGTCACAAAAACGAAACAATCATGCACAGTGAGCAATACAGTTGGTTTAATGAGCAACTCATGCCAAAGCTGTCGTATTTCGATTCAAAATGTCACTTGTAGTTGAATCCACTTCTGTTGCACAGTTCTTACAATGCCACCTATTGATGCACTTCGGGATTATTTTTATTATGCCATACCGTTTCCCCTTTCTTCAAGTAAATTCCCTTCAGAAGTTACTCTGACCGTTGGTTCTTTTTTTTTTTTACAGCATTTTGAAAGTAGGATTTTAATCTTAATCACCCTGTATACTTAAATATACAATTGGTTAAATGAAATATGCAAGTATGAATTATTTGCAAATGAAAACAATATTCTAAATAAATATAATATGCAATTATATTACATTAAAATTTAATTTGCATAGTTATCCTTTATTTGTAACATAAAGGATGAACACTCCTGTAAGAATATTCAGTTAAACTACTCTTACCACCATTCCCATAGATAGATTACTTTTAAAGTTCTTGCAATTGTCCATTTACAAGAGGGCAAGTCATTCTCTTTTAAAAGCTCTAAACATCTCACAGTAACATTATCTTTTTGAAATTTCCAGAAATGAGGCGAGTGAAGAGGAATAAATTTTCACTGAATTGCTTCTGAAACTAAATAATTTGCTAAAGTCCCATTTGAGTTACAAATTAATTTTTGAAATAATTTCATTCTAATCCTGCACCTTTAAAGTTAGATGTGTTATTGAACAAATATCGAGGAAATATCATAAGCGCGAAAAGATTTGTTTAGTGAAACAAATTTAAAATAATCTAAACATGGGAAAAGGAGATAGTCAAATTTTAAGTTAAAATGAAGGTAACCACAAAACAGAGACAATAAGTTAAAGGTATCTCATTTGGCTATCTTCTTTAAATGGACAAAAACATTTTCAAAATGCTTGCCTTCATATTTCATGCAGTAAATTTATTATTCTGACTTAAAATATCATGTTCAGTAATAATTTATAAGTTTTTTTTTTTTTTTTTTGTTCTTTTTTTTTTATCTGGCACAAAAAAACTTAGTTAGAATTCAATTAGTTTTAAGAAATCTTGCCTAGTTTAATTATATCCTAATTCCAAATAATCAGGCTTTATATGCATGGATTTATATAAGAGTTTTTATGCTTAAACTGATGAGAAAAACCTTTCTTTGCAATTGGAAATAACTCTTAATAACTAAAATAACTATTTTCTCCCTTTCTTTTGTAGTGCTTAAGTCATACCTGGTATTTAGCAACTGATATGCAAATGTACTTGGTTACACCTTTGATATTAATACCTTTGTATAGGTAAGTGAATAAAATTTAACCATAATTTTCTGAACTTAGAAAATTTGCCAATGGAATATTGATGAACAAATTTGTTATTTTATTATAAATTTATTATTATGTGTTATTTACAGGAGTGTTAAATATGGTTTTATATCTATGGGTGCTTTCCTGTTTACTACTATTATTACAACTGCTGTAATCACTGCTGTTAATCATTATCCTGCAGTTCCCTACATGAATAACATTTTGTGAGTATCATGAACAAAAAAAATTATTTTTTTCCAAGACATATTTCTAAAAAATCTCCAATACACACAAGAAAGAAATTTTATTATTCAAATACCAAACTATACAGGGTGTTGCCGAATTTGACCGACAAATTCAGAGAGGTGATAGTAGGCATCAAGAGGATAAAGAATCACCATACAATATGGAGTCCCAAACGACGTTTAGTAGGTGAAAATAGCAAAAATTGAGAGAATCGGAAAATTGTTGGAAACTGTAAAAAATTTAATTAAAAAATAACAAATGTTGTTTCAACTATGAATTTTTTTTAAGTGAAAGCACATTCTTAATTTTTCATGTTGGTAACTTGCGAATTGGATGATCTAGGGGGTCGTAAATTACTGAAAACGAAAAAGTAATTTACAGCCCATATTTGCAAAAATATTAAAACGAAGAAAAATAAAAGCTTGAAAATATAAGGAATTTTATATTCTTTCATTTGATACAAGCATGTAGTGTGAAAAGCGAGAAATTTTAAAGATATTCACGAAAAACTAAAATGGGAACCAGAAAACAGCACCGATGTTCGCAGAGAGCGTTGTCAAATTCGAAAGACAAATTCAGAGAAAGGATAATTTGTCTTTCGAATTTGACACCGCTCTTTTTCTTGAATATCTTTAAAACTCCCCGCTTCTCACACTACATGCTTATATCAAATGAAAGAATATAAAATTCCTTACATTTTCAAGCTTTTATTTTTCTTCAAGTTTTAATATTTTTGAAAATATGGGCTCTAAATTACTTTTTCGTTTTCAGTAATTTAAGACCCCCTAGATCATCCAATTCGCAAATTACGAGCATGAAAAAAAAACTTTTAAGAATGTTCTTTCACTTAAAAAAAATCATAGTTAAAATAGCATTTATTTTTTTATTAATTTTTTACAGTTTCCAACAGTTCTCCGACTCCCTCAATTTTTGCGATTTTCAATTACTAAACGCCGTTTGGGACTCCATGTTGTATGGTGATTCTTTATCCTATTGATACCTACTATCACCCCTCTGAATTTGTCGGTCGAATTCGGCAACACCCTGTATATATATTAAATGAAAAAATAGAATACTCAATGCTTTTTCTCTATATTTCTTTACTTTTATCAGTTGTTTGATTAATATAGAGCCAACAACGATAGAGACTAAAGGTATTGTAAAGATCTTTATCATAATATCGCAATGGTTTTAATAGGAAACTCATTAACACTAAACCTACCGGCATTTCACCGATACATTGGAATTGCCATTGGAAGCGGTCATTTGACCGGCTCCTGGTAGCTTTAGTGTTAAGAATCATTAACTTTATTGTCATAAATAATTGGAGATAAATTAAAAAGAAACATTTTAATGCTTTGCATTCAACCTTCCTTAATACATATTTCAAGTTTTATCATTTGTTTTCTGACAAGTAAACAAATTCTTTTCTAATTCTTTTCAGGCCTTTAGAAGTGGTGAACGAGTATTATAAAAATGTTTATATAAAAACTTATTGTAGAATGGGTCCTTATATAATAGGCATAGCAATTGGATATTTATTTTTGCATAAGAAAGAACTCATATTAAATAAGGTAATATTTATATATTTTTCTGCTATTAATTTATTGAAATTCAAATTACAATTTGATTATATTTCATATATTTTCATTCATTCATATTTCGAGAACGAGTTTTTTTAAATGTGTGATTATTAATTAAAGTAACTGATGGTTGATTAGTAATCTAAATAATTATTAGGTGATTTTTCATTAAATTATGAATCATGATGCACCATGAAGAAAGGGAATTAATACATAATATCCAGTACTTTGATTAATGTTTAAAAAATTATTATTTTCAAAAAATTTCTAAAAATATAATTTAGAAAATATTTATCCAAAATTTTATCAACTTTTGCTTTTTATTTCTTTTTGTAACTTTGATTCATTAAAAAATTATATTGATAGAAGTTTTCTTATATTACTTCATTATTATTTTACCATAATTAATCAATTCAGATTACAAACTTTCTACAAATTGTAAAGGGAAAATCGATGAACCGATCATCCACACCCAACCACTGGTCCGATTTCACTAGTTTTTGTTTCATATGATAACTCATGACCTCTAGAGCCATGTCTCCTGTCTAGAAATCCCACAGAATTCAAAAGCCAAATTTATTAAGTAAATTTCGATAATATTTTATATGGAAGCTCAAGAATATGAATCACTAGCCGGTTCACAAATCTTAATGCTCGTTGAAATTTTAATAATTAAATATTTTATGTAATTCCTACTTTAATAGCTTCTTCATCAAAATATTTTAAAACTTCAAATTTCGATAGTCATATAATTCACTCATAATATTATGATGGCCTTCAATCATAACGTAATATGTATCTCTAATTTTCTGTTAGCTCCCGTGGAATTTATGCTTTAAATTAAAGTGGGAATGATAAATCTGCAATTAATATAATAATATTTTTTACTGAAACAAGGTATTTTTTTATTATATGATTACTGATAGCAGAGTCACTGAGCGTTTAAACCTTATGGGCGCTAAAGAATATCTTTCTTAATTTATGCAATATCTCATGAATTTGACAACAAACGTTTCTCAGATTCATCATGAGCCAATCGATTAATTAACAATGTTTAATTTTAAATTCATCAAACACTAAGAAAATAAACAGAATAGTTTAAAATAATCAGTCGAAAACAGGTTAAACAAAACTATTTAAAAAACAATGTTCGTAAAATTATAAGCATATACAAAAATATATATAACTAATTTAATGACAAAAGCATACAATTAACCTAAAAATAATGTGAGTCAAGTCCACATCCTTTGAAAATATTTTCAACAATCAGAACACAATGTGCATGCATGAATTTTCAACGCCAGTTATGGAAACGCAAATGCAAAATTTTTTCTAAGTCAGTTGGGGTAACGCTATGCAGATTAGAAATTTTTAATTTCTTTTATTATGTTTTATTTTAATTCAAAACTTTTTCAGAATGAATCTGAAATATCGAATAATTAACAATATTTAACTATAAATGCATCAAACATTAAGAAAATAAACATAATCTTTTGAAATAATCAGTCAAAAAAAGTTAGGACTAACCTTATTAGCGTGGGAAAAAAAAAAAAACTGAAGCCTTACTCATTTGGTAGTGGGGAAATGAAGATTTTTTTGGCTGGAAAGTTAGTTTTAATTAATAATTAAAATTCTAAATTCAAAAATACAAAAAAGGGACCCCAGGTGCACATTCCCGACTTCCAAGGTATACATATACCAAGTTTGGGATCTGGAGGTCAAATAGTCTGGCCTGTAGAGCGCCAACACACACACATTTAGCTTTATTATAAGTATAGAAGAGCCGGTTATTCTCCTGCACACGCCATTTTCGACAGAAATCGAAAAAACAAAACTTCACTGCACATTCTTTAGGAGAAAATCCTGCAACAAAGTTCGATAGCTCCAACTACAGGATCGATTTCAAAATAATTTCATATAAAATGTAGAAATGACAACATCCCCTCCCATCCTACCCCACACGTTTTTCTCTATTTTGAAGAGAAAAAAGCAAACAGAAAAACTAGAAAGACAGCAATGGCAATACATAGATGATGGGCGAACAAAAATGGCTAGAACTTTTAAATAGGCATCACAAAAATTTCTGTAAAATTTTAGATAATTAGAGTTACTTCCAATACTTCATTTCAAATTATTTAAAACAAAGAGAAGAAAGAAAAATATTTTACAATGCAAATAGAATTTTGATAATTTATAAATTAATGATTAATATTTGTATGTGTAATTTGAGTTTATAAATGTACAACATTAATCATTAGAATATAAACAAAGTTAAATATAGCACTATTATCTTTAAAGGGAGATAATGGTGAAGAAACATGAAAATATTTTACCTTTTTTCAAAGCATTCAAAGATATGTCATCACTTTCAACAACCTATGAGATTATCTATTATAATCTTCATTCATTAAAAAGCTTTCCCCAATCTCAAGTGAAAAAAGAAGGCAGCAGAGTAAAAATATCAAAAAATAATTAGATGCAACAGCCTATATCCAGAAGGGAAAATATGCTTGTACAGAACCTGTAAATGAAAGATTAATGAAAAAAATTACTTTCGTTCTACATTTTAAAAAAATAGTTAATATAAAACTGCATTTTATTTGGAGGATTTTGCCTTAATTATTATGCACAGAAAATGGCCAATTAAAAATTGTACTTTAATTGATATTTCCAGTATTAAGTAAATTTATTTATTATCCTTTCATAAGCATTTATTTTTTAAATTAATGTTATTTTTATTCAAATAGTATATATGAGATTCACACAAAACTTCTTAATTTTATAGAGAAGATAAATGTTAAATTTTATATTGTGTCATTTTGGTTACACTTTATAAAGTTTATTAAAATAATAACTCCTTCATTGTATGAGATAAATAGGGTTATTTAGTAGCATAATTTTTTTTAATTAAATAAACATTCTATTTTATTTTCCCTTAAGTTATATTGTCAGCAAACAGGCATTTACAAACTTAACCTCAATAAACCATTATAAATCTCTAGACCAATTTACTCAACCTGTGGTAATTAGCTTTGTTCACTATCTAAAAATACATCAAACAGTTGTAAAAAATTCCATTTATTGCAGCAAACAATTTAAAAAATAATTTAATTAAAAAAATTAAAATTTAATTAAAGAATTATAACACAAAAAATTAAAAATAACACGATTACAAATGGTTCATTCCAGTAAATGCATATCTGTATAATTTTATTAGTTTTGGAATTATCAGAAATCTTCTTGTCAGCTGCCTTAATAATTTAAAATTGGTATAGTTATATATAAACAATTACAACTTATCTAGCAAAATAAACCAAACTGTTGAAACAATATTTAAAATTTTTTTTCATTTTCACTGAGACCTTGAACATTTGAGCATTATAGATGAAGTACAAACTAATTCATATTTGAGAAGAATATTCATATTCATGTGAATTCAAGTAATTAATATTTATCACAAAATTTTAGTTTTTTTATTTACTTTTATCATGCTAGACTTGTTTTATGTTCATAGAGGTAGAATTATGTAATTGATTTTTCACTCCCTAATATGCTATATAGAGGTTTTGTGCCTTTGTCTATTCTCAATGGCAACACTATTTTTAGAATTCAAATTTTGATTTCACACAAGTGGCATTATCTGATGGTGAAGTTAATGATTGCTTTCAAAATTCTAAAATATTTATATTAATGAATTAAGAACTAAAAAGTAAAAAAATAATAATAAATAAATGAAATTGAAGAGTATACTTCTTTATATGCTGTTATTATAAGCATGTTTTTATAAATTATTTCATCAAATCCATATAACTCATTTTAATAAATATTTGACATATGTGAAAAGTAAATTTTGCTAGCTTTTAAAATGATTATTTTCAAAAACTTGTTCTAAATAAATTTATTTGGAATTCATAAATAAAATCTCTTAAAAAATTGTAATTGATTTTCAGAAAGCAGCAGCTGCTCTGTGGTGTGCCTCCATAGGGCTTGGATTAACTATCATTTATCTAATGTGGCCAGCCAATCAAGGCATCCTGCCCTCTAATGCTGAAGCAGCAGCATACAGTGCTTTGGCTCGAACTTTGTGGGGTGTATCCACGGGATGGATAATAATAGCCTGCTATTACGGTTATGGAGGTAACCTCTACATAATTCCACTTTTTGATTTCTCATTAATATTTAGCTGTTAAAAAATTATTAAATCTGTCACTTGTTTATTTCAAGAATTGAGCAAACAATTAAAAAATATTTTGACTTGTTAGTGCATTTCCGTAATTTAATTTTTCAATTACTGCCAAGACCAATGCAAAGGTACCTAGACAAAGAAATACTCATATGTTCTTAAGCAAAAGAAAAAAAATAAAACTTTTTACAAGTATGTACTTTGAGAGAATGGAAGTCAAAAGACAGCTTATTTGATGAAAAAGCATTCCAAGCCCCAGGTAGGATCTCCTAATAGTATGATAAAACAGATCCTGATTGCTACTTTTACAAGGCTGAATTCACAATAAAGTAACTATATATAAATTATTCATCAAATGAAGCTACAAAATAAATGCATTATTAAGTGTGAATTATTGAAAAACTTTCTACGCTTTTTGAATTTTTTCTTAATTAATAAAAAAGTTTTTGTAGTCAAACTAGCAGTTATGAAATTAAGCACATGAATATATCAGTACAGGATAATGAATTTTTCTTAGCTTAGGGATATTAAGCCTTAGGGCTAGACCAAACCTATGCATTTATTATAGAAAATTTGTGCACAGAAAGAGTAATTATTTCACTTTTTCAGAATATGCATCTAATTCATATATCCAGAAGATAAATTTAATATACATTTGACACTTTTCCAAAAGTTAGACATTTTCATACTAATTATTTAATATAAATTAATTAATTTTAGCATTTAAATGTATTTTCAAGCTTATTCATAATTAATCAATAACATTCAAAATCTAATGACTGGGCAATATGAAAGTACTTTAAAAAAATTATAATATTACTGAAGAACTTTGCCACCTGTACCATAAATTTCCCAATATAACTTTTACTGGATAATCATTATGTAGAAGATCTATTTTATTAAGAGAAATCTGTAAATCATTTGCATGTTAGAATATTACTATTGCTATTATATTTTGTGAGTTTAATAATTCTTATGTTTTTTCATAATAACTTCTAAAAATATTGATTGCAATCCTAAATGGAATTAAAGAAAATTTCTGGTTCCAAAAATTTCATTGATAATATATAATTTCATATTAGTAAATGCTGTAGGAAATATCAGAATGATTTAAAACATTTTAACAAAATTTGCTGAGCATTTCTTCATGCTCATTTGGCTTTTTTTTTTTATTACGATTTTGAAATTGTAGCAAAATAATGAAGTCAGAAAGAGAAATTTTAAGAATTTAAATTTATCATATCCATTTAAGCAATATTATCGATTCTTTGATTTCCTAACTTTTTAGTGTAATATTTTAGGTATTGTTAACAGTATTTTATCTTGGTCTCCGTTTGTACCTTTGAGTCGCTTAACCTACTGTGCCTATCTCATACATCCTGTTATTATGAATGTCTACTATGGATCTACTGAAACAGCTGTCATGTTCACACCTGGTTTCACTGTAAGTAGCATTTACAACATAATTTTCATTTTTAGTTGAAGAGGAAAAGTACAAAACTATAAATAGTTCATAATGGCACCTTCTTAAAAATGGATGGGCAATTAATATATGATTTGTATAAGAAAGGCATCTCTCACTTTGAATAGAATGATCCTTTACATTTCAAAGACAAAATAAATAATATTCTACAGTTCCTGTAATATAAATATTATTTCCAATAAATCAAAATCGACTTAAATATATTTCTATAAAAGTTTTCTCAGACTTATTTAATTTATGCTTTTCTGTAAGGAATGTTACATATGTTATGCTTCAAATCAATTGTGGAGCTAGATATTAATGCTGGTGAAACAAGTCATACTTTATATGCTATGGAGAAATATAAAGAATAAAATATTAAATATAGTTATCATGTGAAAGCTAATTTCTGAAAAGGTATGAATAACTCATAATTTATATATATATATTAAAACTACAATCCTGTACATGTACATTTTTGTACTAATTTTACTCAACTACACATAAGTTACATTTATTTAATCACTCATTCCACCCAAAAATAAGACATTGAACATTTTTTTGCTAATTAATTAGAAACATTAATGCATGCATTATGCATCATTATTGCATCATGTTAATGAATTTTCAGTTGGTTTACTAAGTCCTCAGGGAATAAAACATCATTACAATTTATTTTTGAAGGAGAAAAAAGAACTCCAATGACTTTAATCTAGTTAATTTGCAAAAAATACTTATTTAAAAAAAAAAAAATGTTATTTTTTCTAGATTTATGCCTTTCTGGGAAACATATGCATTACCTTTGTACTTTCTACATTCCTGTCGATGTTATTTGAATCTCCTTTTGTGAATCTAGAGAAAGCAATTCTGACAAGAGGAAAAGCCTCTTGATTTGACAATTTTCCTAAATCACTTTATAAACATTGGATTACAAATATTTACTTAAATCAAGAACTTACCATTAAACTCTTATTTAAAATATATTTTGCATAATAAATTAGAACCATTTTGCTGCAGCTTTGATCAATACATGAATATTACAATAAATCCAGAGGATTGAATTCAGTATATTGTCAAAAATTGACATTGTGAAATATGAATGGTTCCTTTTAATGCCATCATCTAATCATTTCTCCAATCATTGACAAAAAAACTCATCTGATTATGTTTCATCAGTAACAAAGGAAATAAATATCTGCTGGTCACATAAACAAAAGGATGTATATTTCCTGCAATGAATTCATTTTATGAAGTGCTATTCTCCTACAGAGAAGAAATAAAAATGGAAGAATGTTATTGTGCATTATATTATATTCAACATTCCAAAAAATATTGGCAAAAATTTTATGTAATCGGATTTCAAAATACATAAAAGTAATTTCATTCCATTCTGTATTATATATATTCTGATGTATAAATTTATGTTTTTAAACATTGTCTCAGCTTATCTTTTTTTTAAACTCATAAAAGCACTTACAATGGTTTTGTTTATGTTAAAAACTTTGTATCTAACTATTAAGCATAAACACTGATGCACCCCATTTTACTAAAATACTATATAAGTAAAATAATAACAAAATAAAGTTTGTTTAATCCTTTGGGTACATTTGATGTATCAGAATACTATGCATTTATAATTACCTAATTTCAATACCATGCAGGAGTTAATATAAAGTAAATTCTATAAAACCTAATGCTTTCACATTCCTAAAAAATTAAATATGCTCCAAAAGAAAATTATTAGACAACTGTTCCATATAAAAGAGAAGTTTCCAAATCTATTATTATTTATTGAGAAGACAAGTAAAAGACTTTAAAAAAATATATATATATTATTCAAAACTGTAATTATCGGAGTCGGATGAAATGACATTAGAAACAATCAAAATACTAACTGAATATCAGCTCAGGAATTCACACTGCAACTGAAAAGATATCATTCATGACCTTTGATTCCAAGAATGTAAAAAGATTAGAACATTAACATACGAATGGATAAGATAGCCAATTTCATTATTAAATGAAATTATACACATTTCTAACTGGTGAATTAATATTGTTTGAAAGAAGTAAAACAAATTTATGATGGTACAGAGAACACGTTATAAATGCATTAGCTAAAAAAAAAATATTTTATATAGTAAAACTTTTATTAATTGTATTTGAGTTCCACGAAGAAAAAAAATTTATTCATAGAAATACATATAAAATTCCATGAGAAATTTATTTTCTTTTATTATTTTTTTTACTTCCAAAGAATTACATTTTGTGGGGTTTTTTCCCTCCTCATTTCAGAAACAATTTATATTTTCAATTATCTCAGAATTAGACAACTTAACCCTTTAAAGGGCCTTTTTTTTTTATTGACATATTATGTTAAAATATTTTTAGGCTTGAAATTAGAATAAGAAAAGAGATTCATTTAACTTATTAGATAAATTTAATTTGATTAATAATTAAGTAACAAATCAAGACATTTTGTGTAAGATAAAGAACTGAAGCATCTAAGTTTCTGTCTTTCTAAAAAAATTTGTCAGAACTGATGCCAACCTACATAATTTCATACAAAGATTGATAAATTTGGTGAGAAGTATACTTCCCACGGCCCTAGAAAGGGTTAAACAAATTAAAACTGTTGAGTTTGTAATTTGTAAACAATCTTCCCTGAATTTCTATAACTAAGAATTGGCGAGGTTTTCCTTTTATTTTATTTATATTCATCCTATTGAACGAAATGCATGGGTGCATTTTAGCTGCATAAACTGTTTTTCACTGAAAGTTTCATTTCAAATTCCTGAAAAGTTTAATATATATATAGATTTGTGAGGCCTCATCAGTAAAAACCACATTTAAAAAAATCATTATTAGTATCCATCATTTCTAGCATAGTAACAATAAAATCTTCTTTTGTTTTTGTCTGTTGGTTTGATTTCGTGTTTAAGTTGTACCTTGTAAGCAGTTAAGCGAAGCCTTTTGTGAACCACCTTATGTACAGTTGATTTGGGTATACCCAATTAAAGACTGTCTCATCTCAATTTTTTTAGACTTTGTTGCTGAAGTATGGAATTTATTGATATTACCTTCAGACACTCTTAGCCTCAGCACACTTCCTATTTCTTTAAATGCACACAACCACTGACAAATGGTTTTGACCATAGGTGCAATACCATCATAATATTGAAGCAGGATGAGCGAAGATAGAACCCGGGTCCTTGCGGTTCAGACATATGCTCGTGTAGCAAAGTTGTTAACTGGCTTATATGATATTCACCACAATATCGCAGAAAGTTCCATTGAATAGTGGTAACAGATCTTGTTTCTATATGCCAGATAACTCACCAAATCTTTTGTTGTGGCTTGTTGTTTGGGTTGGAAAAAACTGAAACTGGTATGAATAAATTACTGATTTCTTTAAAATTAACTGATCTGACCACATTCATGCCATTAACTCGATGCAATTTTTTAAAACCTCGGTGTCCTTTTATAGACACCCTGTATATAGAGACTTAAATTTATTTAAGAACAATTTCTCTATTCAGAAATGAAATAAATAGAAATTAAAAGAAGTCCACCTTAATAAAAAGTTGATCCTATGTATAAATTCCTAATTTATTTTTCATAAAAAAAATCATTATCAATACAGAAAAACAAAACACGAGAAAGATTCCCATTTCATATTTAGTACAGATTAATAAGGCCAATTTGTAATTTGGTCCACTTTACATTACAAGTTTGTAAAGATAATTTCAAATTAAGTAGTTTTAATTAAAATGTAAAAATATTTATATTTTATTAAATCCCAGCTATTCATGATTTAAATTCAAAATGTACTGCTACATACGAGAGCAGAATTTTTCTTTTAATATTGTTTCATGCCGCTGCATTCTAAAATGACTTTATATACTTAGTCTAAAATATTTAGTCTAATATATTTACATACATATATTTAGTCTAATATTTAAAGTTTAATTAAATATCAATTGAGAAAATTTCAGAATATAAAATATGTGGTTTAAAATTATAATGTCTTAAATTAAGGGGCTACTTTATGCAAAGGCTACTTATCGCAATTATTTCTTAATTAGACTACTTTATGCAAAGTTTAAAACATTAATGTCTGGCATGCTTAAGAAGTTAAAATGTTATGGAATCTAGATACTCACTACAAAATCCCATCAAATTCAAATTAAACATAACCTACCAAGAAACTCATTTGATAATCATCAAAAATATACCAGAATTCTTACTTAGATTTTTCTGTAATGTTTGAGAAAAAATTATTCAGTCTAATTAGCTTGAATTCACATACAAAATATGCACGGCATGAAAGCCTCAAAAATTCATGTTTAGTTTTCACATATACAATTCAATACTAACATTTTTCAACTCCTATAAAAAGATGCCACTTTAATGTATGAATCTTAAAATCTAGAAAACTACAGTAAGTATTGGTATATGGTAATACGAAAACAGAATACTCTTTTTCAAAAGCAATTTTGATTTGCCATAAGGTAAAATTTGCCTGAAATTTATTCAGAAAATAACTTCTATTTAAAAGAAAATTTGATTCAAACATATGTATTGATTTAAAAGAAAAAAATATTTTGGAAACCATTTGAAATTTACAATTACTTATGTCCTCTTCTATAACTAGAATGAATTATTTTATTAAGTATTATTCCTGCTTTAAATGTTAAACCTTTCCAAGAATCTCGCATTTCGACAGCATTTTTCAATTCTGCTATTTATAATTTGATAAACATAAAACAAGGAATTTTGACGTTTCTGTCATCTACACACTAAGTCTTTGTGTACTATGTTATATAATTTGATGAAAACAAATACTGCCCAAGTTTACAATGCACTAGCGAAATTATCTCTGACCATAATACTAGAAACCTTCCAAAATCATGATAAACTTCCAAAGATGAGAAAATAAAAGACACACATTTATAAATGAAGTTTATTCTTACTGATGATTAGCATTTTCTAAAAATCACAATAAAATTATCTTACATCTGGCTAAGAATAGCTTTTAACTTGAACAATAAATGATGAAATTTCGGTATAGTAAAGTTGTTTTACTTTTGATCCCACATAGAAAAATGGTACAAATTAATAGTTTTTTTTCTCCATGATTTTAAATTTTCTTGCACAAGACCCATGATTGACTGTCATGAATGTGTCGGGAAGGGTGGAGGAAGATATAAATAGCCATATAAAAAATACTAATGAAAATTAGGACAATGAAAATAATGCAGATTATTCACAAAGTAAATTACAGGTCTTGGAACTGTACATCTTGTACACTCTACAATGGAATTCAGATGATTTTCAGAGATGACTTCACTAATCCGCAAATGATGCTCAAACAACAGAACTCATTTTTTAAAAACAACCTGCAAATATGAAATTATCAAAAGCAATTCAAAACATATTTAAGGTATAGTAAAAACTAATTTAAGATCAT
The DNA here is from genome assembly GCA_026543865.1 of Argiope aurantia. NCBI lineage: Eukaryota > Metazoa > Arthropoda > Arachnida > Araneae > Araneidae > Argiope > Argiope aurantia. The sequence goes on from JAPMOR010092079.1 coordinate 152,303, forward strand.
TCAATTATCAAGATATAATATAATGTCACTCAACAAAACAAATATACTAAATATTAAATATATATTAATGTAGTAAATATTTAATGCAATTTTTAAATAGATGAAGTAAAATTAAATCATTTAATTATGACATGGAATTCGTAAGACATCTCAAACTGCTCTTGGGAATGCAAGTTAAATCAAAACTGATACATTTCTTTAAAAAAAAAATGCCTTATTAGATTATCTAAAATGCAATCATAAATTTAACATTTCAGATAAATGTAATCCTATTTAGATAAAAATCCAGGGAATTATAAGTGAAAATAATGCATAAATTGCATAAATGCAATAGATATTTATTTTTTAACAATTTAGTTTGCAAAGGTAAATTTTTATTCAGTTTACTGCATTATTTGATAGAGTTACTACTGTTTCAGTTTCCCAGTAATTTTTAAATATTTAGCAAGCTTTTTTTCCCCCCAAAGGCCGAGCATGTATTTTTCTGCTAAAAGTTGGAATCTGCTTATGTTTTCTTAATCTTCCTTTAAAACATTAGATGTCAATGCATCTTACAAATATAAGATTTAAAGAAACATCAATAGTAAAAATGTCTGATGCAGGATGCATAATGAGAAATTGATAGAAAAATTAAGCAGCTTTTAAATGCTTTAGCTCTTGTCCTTTATTAATTACAATTTTAATATGACTCAACAATTCGATGACACAATATTTAGAATTTCATTAACATAAAAATCCTTGTTGCAAACTGCCTAAAACTAAGATTCCAAAAATTACTAACTTTAACTTAAAAATTACTGCCCTTTGATGTGAGGTGGTATGACAGTAAAACCACCACTTTCTGAACAGCCAGTGGTTGCTGATTGAAACCAGAGGGTCTAAAATAATATCCTAACTTTAATAATTGCTTGTAGATGTCAGCACATTAGTTAATATCCCTCTTACATACACACACAAAAAAAAAGCATCATTTTTAATACTTTTCTCTTCACTTTCATTTTTTTTCAGTGATAAAAAGAAAAAAAAAATTCAAAATGCACTAATATAAACTTGTTATATGAAAGCTGTCTACAGCAAACACATTTTTTTTTCAAATAAAATCGCGAAAGAAAAGTTCTTTTTACTTGACATCTATTTAGGTGGTTTCAAAGACATGACACAGCACACCTACGGCATGAGTTCTCTACCACATGAAGTGCCTTAATGAAACAGATCTTTTTTTCTTTCCCCTAACTCTCTCAGTCATGTGGATGATAATTTATATGGTGTGTTTTGTGGACGAGGAATTTATTTAGATTTGAGTAAGATCTATATGAATAGGATGGTTGAATTTTTTTCTTTTCTGTTGCTTTTTTATTGTATTAGTAAGAAGCCATATTCTGGGGAAGTTGAATATATTTTGTATATTGATTGTGTTTAAAGTCTAAACAGCCATTGTCTGCTTTATTCGAGGATTATTTTTTATTAAAATTTATTTTTCTTTTATAATTTTTTTTTCACGATGCAAAATTGTTTAAGTAACTTTCATAAATAATATTGCATGTTTTAGTATTTCTATAAATAAATGAATAATTATGTTACAAAATAAAAATTATTCATAAGAAGAATATATTGTAGTTGCACAATGGTACTCCAGTGAAACCACCACCACCTTTGTGGTGCAGTCCACTATAATTTTTTTAATGCATTTTCTCTTCCCTTAGACCCTAAGCATGTAAATTTTAAAAATTCAGAAAATCTATGTTTGTGCACTTCAAAAGGTTAAAAAATGCTCATAACAAAACTAACTAAGTAAAAAACACTTTTTAAAAATGTAACTGGTGTAAAAATATTGTTGTGCAATAAAATTCTTTGCTACTACAAAGCATGTATTTCATACTCCTCCTTCAAGATAAAAATTCCAGTATTTCAATAAACAGCAATGCACACCCTTGAAGAAAGTGTGAGCCAGGGGAGGGGGTCGCAATTCAGCATATTTTAAACTAATTCGGCATTCCTAGATCTATTTCATTCTGGATTCCTACACCAAATTCCTGTTTGTTGGTTTTCTTGAAATATTCGGTAAACATTTTTACTACTATGATTTTGACTTATTGCATACAGTGTCTGAAAAAACAAACAAAAAAAAATTTCTTAGCACCAAGAAAATTTAACATTTTAATACAGAAAACTTTTTTCAAAATTAAACTCTTTCAAGGGGCTTAAAAACAGTTCTCAAATTTAAGCACATTTTTATGATGTTCCACACCTAATCACAGAATATTAAGAATTGGGTTCAAAAGTGTAGCATATAATTTCTTCTATTTTCTTACAAGTAAAATTCATCTCTATAATGTTTTGAACTATTTTCTAATCTATAAACTTCAAATTCATTTTTTTAAGTGCAATAAATGTTCTCATTAAAAACATTCAGTATTAAAAACATTCAGCATTTAAGTTTCAAAATTCAAGAATATTTTACATAAGACAATTTGTACACTTTTATCTTTGAATAAGTGAGCAATAAAATGAAAATTAAGGAACTTTTATGAATATTTATAGCCTCATGGTAAATTGTTTCACCTGCAATTAACTGATATTTTCACAGTAACCATAAATAGGGAAATAAATTATTAATATGGAAGGATGGGTACATAAAATTTAATTTACTGCAGCTTAAAACACTGATTCTTTTCAAATTCTGTACTCCTGGGTACCAGTAACAAAGAAATCCATAATAAAATAAGTATATATAGATAGTACAAAATTAGATATATATTTGGAATGTTTTTAACTAAATTTTAAAAAATATTGAATACATACATAACTTAACAGAATGGCATTTTACAATGGAACAAGGTACTAAAATAAAAATTAAAAGTGTATAAAACATTTTTTGATGCTGTTGCTATTAATAGAATTTGTGTCCCTTTAATCAATACTAATATTGCTTCCTTCCAAGCATTTCTTACAAGGCACAGCTAGAAACAAAAAATAAGTTAATTAAAAAATTAAAACTGAATCTATCAAAGAATTGACAGGTCTGTTGTCACAATTCTTGAATGTTAGAATATTTCAGAATAAAACTGATAAAACATTTATAAAAATTACATATTGATTTATTATTTACCTATAAATAAGAATCACTAATTTGTTCTGATAGAAACCATTAAAAATTAGATGGTCCCTTTTAACACTGACCTACCATGAATTTTTCTCTATTGTGGAGCAGCAGCCTGGTAAGGTTGCTGTGCTCCATATGCAGCAGCATAACTATATCCTGGATAAGGAGCGGGTTGCCCATAAGGTACTTGAGCTGGCTGAGGTTGCTGTCCAGGTGCTGGGTAGGCTCCAGGATAGCCTGCCGCCGCAACGGTTGCAGGCTGTGCTGCAGAGGTGCCAGCTGGTGCGGCTGGTTGGCCAGTAGGCTGTACAGCTGCTTGGGCCATAGGTGCACCAGTAGCTGGTGTTGTTTGAGCAGATGGTGTTGCACCCTGCATAAAAAAAAGGGATACATTCTTTTACAACAGATATATACAAAGATTTCAGAACACAAAAGTTTTACAAGCATTAAAAAAACATATAAAAAATATATATAGTCATAATACAATTGATAATTTAAAAACATGTTCTAAAAATTTATGGGAAAAGCACCAATCTTTCGGTATTATAGATTATTATTAAAGGAAAATTTTTAAAAATTATGGCAAAAAATTTCTATTCCCTTCTTTCTGAATAAAACAGCAGACTCTGGGAAACCAGGCATGCTGTGCATATATTGGTGCACAACAATTACATAGCATCTTCACCGAATCTATCATTCCATATCTTTATTTTATCATATATATTTTGGATTAAAAAAAATTTCGAACCAAGATCCTAATTTGATACAAAAATAGTCACAACATCACATTCTGAATTTCAAAGGTAAACAACACACATTTCATTATGTTTACTAGTTAATGCATGCAAAAGAACAGACAGACAAAATGACAAACATTTAATAGATTTAGTTCAAAATTTGATAAGAATCCAAGTTTTATCTATTTAGCTCCTGATATTTTATAGTTACTCACTTCACTTGCATTTAAAGTCAGATTTTCCTATAATAGAATTTGTTCAAAATTTGATAGAATTTCATCTGTCTCAACCCCCATCTCAAACCCCTTGATTTATCATGCTCAGACAAATGGCAAAGAAATGTTTTTCAAACTCAGGAAGGTTTAAAACGTAGAAATTTTAATAAATTTCGAATTCAAATTTTTTGACAAAAGCAATACTTTTTGAAAAATTCTTGTACAAATATACGAAAATTCCACAAGTCAATGTTATCGATTAAAAGTTCTCAAATACGTTATCAATGATGCTTCAAACATATTGATGAACTGCTATATTAAATTACCTTCAAGAATTGCAAACATTATTACTGAAGAGTATATTTATCTTTAAATTGAATATAAACGTGTGATCATGAATTTGAAAGCATTAACCAACTTAATTTTAAAAAGCATCCAAATTTGAAAGTTAGGTTTGCAATTAATTCAAATAAGTTTTAATTACAAATCTAACTTTCAAATTTGGCTTGTTTTTTTAAAAATATAAATCTGATTTATATATATATATTTCCTCTCAGGTTTAGGGTATATGACAGAATTCCAATAACTTTGACCACTTTTCATGAAAAATAGAGGGAGATAATAGCCAAAGCTACTTATATAACTTGGTAATTAATTGAGATAACATACACCAAGTTTATTAATTTTCAGTCTAATAAATTGACACATTTGCCGGGCCATTTTATTATAGAGCAAATGAAGATTCCTTATTGAATATACAGAATATACTTACAGGTGCTGCACCACCACGTGCCTGCTGTTCAATCATTTCTGCTTCCCTAAACATTCCTAGAGAACGGTAATACTCCACCCATGCAGCACTGTAATCAGCTTGACCTGCAGCAGCTAATAGACAGAAAAAAAAAAAACGATTCAATGTAATATAAAATTAATTAACAGAAAAAATTAGGTTTACTCAAAACTCATATTTAAAATAAAAAGGTAATGAACTAAATTCTAACCTCCTTTAAGCACAAAAGATTTATCAGCTAACATATTCAAAGAAACAAAAAGAAATTTGACATAAGCACTGAAAAACATTATAATAAACGAAGATTAACAGAAAATACACATTTATGCTATACAGGATTATATTTAAAATGACAAAAGAAATCCTTCTGCCTAGAACAAAATGATTACTAGCCTAGAATAACTTGATTCTCCTAATTCGTTTTAAAAATCTAAGCTAATTTCTTCATAAAAAAATTTAATTGCATATAGGCCCTTTATTTGACTGTCTTAACAGATATTTCAGACTACTAAAAAAATAGATGTTTAACATATAACATTTTTTGTAAGAGTTCTATGTTCATGAAAACCTTGTCCCTTTTATTAAACAAACAGCATGTTTGAACCATAAGCATTTTTTTAAAATCCAAAACATTTTATAATGATATTAATGCATTATATGATGGAATTATGATTTTCAAAATCCAATAATTTTGGTAATATAAGCATATAATTTGAGGCTAATTTATAATTATAAATTGCAATCATTTATAACTATCATACATAATGACTAGAAAATGAATAATATATTAACGATTACCAAAATACAAGGCAGAATAGCTAAATCACTTATCGATGACAGCTGGAGTTAAAATATAAATGCAACTGTGTTACAAATAAAAGCAAGGCATTTTTAAAGATCTCACAATACTAGCATATTATAGCAGTCCCAGAATATACCAGGAATGTAGAACTATACCAGGAATGCTACATTTTAATAAGATTTCACAATCATGATTTTTTTTTTTGAAAGCTATTAAATAATGACATACTCCCAAAAAATTTTTATAACACGTTACATTTTTCAAGATCCCATTTCCTGAACTGACCAAAAATTAAAATTGCATCTTAAATAATTTTATATTTTAAAATTATTTTTTTTATTATGATTAATAGAATAATTTTTTTTAATATTTTATTATATACTATAAGCCATACTTTAAAAATATCTTTCAACATTTCATGAAAAATATTCATCCCAGATTATTTTCTCTATGCAAACTGTAGCTATATTATGTTAATTGGCTGAACCCCAGATTCATTCCAAAATTTTGGGGGTGAATACTATTGTCGGCTCCATGAAAATTATATTTACAATTGACAGTGAATTGAGTGCAGCTAGTTACTTCAAATTACCATGCAAAATATCTATTCTAGCAGTCCGAAGAGATTGCTATATTTTTCACATATTCGATCATTTTCTCAATAAGTTTAGCAGTACCTCTTTTTGACATGTGAACAACAAAGTAATACAGGGTGCGTGGTGAAAAATTGATGCAAAAATTAAGCACCTTAATGAAAAATACATGGGTAAATAAACTTATTCATCGGAGACTTAAATAATCGGTAAAGTAAATACATAATGGAAAAAACGAGAAGGAAATTATTTGCACAAGTCATTGGGGAAAGGGACCTTTATCATTTTCTAACACGAACGTCTATGTTAACTGCTAGCAAATATAAGTAGTTAAGAATTTCGAATTAGTTAAAATGTAATATCAGATAATGCTGATAGTTTTACAACTAAATTTAAGCTCAGAAAGAAAAAAAAATACAATTAAAATAATGTTTATGTCTTTATGTGTACAGTTTTAAAAACAATTGACTTATAAGAAGTAAATGACAATTTTATTTCCTAATTTTAGAATTAAAATGACAAAAATCCGACAGAATTATCCGATAGTAATAAAATTAAATACCGCTTTTATTTTGCCTTTATTTTTATAACAAACTAGATTATATAAACATTTATGAGAACAGAAATAATAAGCAGAAAAACAAAAAGCGGTAGAGAAACACTATTATTACAATTGATGTTAATTTTAGTTTTTTAAATTTCTCATTGAAAATTTCAGATTATATACCTTATAAAAAATTTTCTCAATCATTACTTTGTCATATATGTAGTATAGAGAAAGCATAGTAATAACTCAAGATGTTAACAAACCTTCACATTTAGACCTCCCCAAGTTCCAAAAACATTTTTGGAAAATGTATATCTGTATTACAAAAAAAAAAAAAAAAAAAACCCACCTCAAAAATGTTTCGAGTTAAAAGATTGAAACTTGGTATATGATCTTTACATTAAATGTGCAGATTTCGATCAAATTTTAGAGTCAAATCCATTCTAAAGAAGTCTGTAATATATAATAATACGATAAGATATAAATCGAAGAGAACTAGATAGATAAGATTCACTACACAGGTTTAACATCTATAGTGTAGACATCTGACAAATTTTGAGTCAAAACCAACTATAGGTTGACTGTCTGTCAGACTTTACTTTCAGAAACATGTTAACGCAATAATTCAAAAACATGTCTTAAATGTATCAAATTAAGTATGGGATTTTGTAATACAAGTGCACTTTTTCATTAATTTTTTTTTGTTTTAATCAATTGAGAAAAATGTATCTAAAGCAAAAATTTCCGTTTCGGATATTATTAACCGAATGCCAGAAGTAAATTGCCAAGGATAAAAGATAGATTCGGTAAAAATGCTAAATTCGTACCAAAATTTAATGTTTCCTAACTGTTTATTGTATGTCAACGTTATGCAAGGCGTTCTCTGCCACAACAAGTTTATCAGAGAGTATGCGAGAAAGTTTTAAGTTTTTCTTTCAATGTTATTGCACTTTTCTAAGAGTAAAATCTTTTGTTTCGTTAGCTTTTTGTGACAACTCTTTAATTTCTCTTTTCATGTCAGAAATTTCTTTTTCTAATTACCTTTTTTTTTTACTCCAAAGAGCAAGTACATAGTATATTATATTTTATTCATACAGAGTAAAATAAAAACATTTCACATGAAAAAATTAATTCTTCAAATTTGCAGATGCATTTATAAGAAATGTCAAACATCTGAATTTATTTTGAGTGGAATTGTTGAAATAAATATACAATTCACAGCTAATGCAAAACAAAACTGTTACATTTTTATGTGGATTGAAGAATATATTGAAGTGAAAATTGGCAATATCAATTTTCTATGGAAGATAATTTGCAACTATTTTATGCGACATTTTAAAAGTATACCAGAATAGAAATTGCTATTATTGAAATGTTATTGTTTTAAACTAAAATTTCAATGCACTGGATTTTACTCAAAGTAATTATGCACTGCAATAAATACCAATTCAATATCACACAGTCATTCAAAAGATTGCCCTAAAACAGCCCATTAATGTGATCAATGATATAATTTAGCATGACTTCAGAACAGAACAAAACAGTTTTAATATATATATTTTTTGCATGTATGTGTTTAGAGTAGTTTCTCCCGCTTTCGATGCATTTTGCGCATCAGATACATCTTATTTTATTCTTATTTTTTGTCAGTGGGAACCAACCTGCTTATTCTTTAAAAACCCATAAAGTTAAATATGAAGATAACAGATATGACTACAATAAATTCTTTTTGATCTAGAATACTAAAAAAGCTCAGGTTGCAACATATTTGTTCGTATTTCATCTCTGTGGAATAAACATTTCAATAAATGCTGATGCCCATTATAGAAGTAAGAAGTGAGAAAAAGCTCATTAAGCGTTACCCTAACACTAATTGAAACTTCTGAATCCCTACCCAGAATTCTTTCAAGGGTTTTTGTTCTTGACACATCCGATAAACAAAGATTTTTGACTATGTTTTTGATTTATTACATTCAGCGACAGTGGGAATAATAATATACACATTTGCGGGAATAAATGTTGTTGTTTTTTACTTTCGACAGAATTAAGCACTTTTAATGAATTTTTTTTCCAAAAGTAAGTATTTTGAAGATTAAAAATTATTTTCAAATTTAAGCACTTTTTATAACACTACCACCCTATAATAAGAATCTTCTTAACTATTCTCCCAAAATTCTCCTGCTGCTCTTACTCTAATATTGGATGAATAAACCTGTATTGATTAACTCTTTTGTAAAGAGTGCATACTAACCATTTCAAACTTTTTTTTTTTTTTTACAATTTTTAAATCAGCATTTCCAAATGCTTTTGTCCTTAATATACAGTTTTTAATAGAATTATTTGCTTAGTACAGGATCTATATTTTGAAATAATGAAACTGTATCTAAATCTTTACTCTTTAAATTAAAACTTAACAGAGCAGCACATTCACAGAAAACAAACTGAATTCAATACATTCAGCAAAACAAATAAAAAAAAAGAAAAAAAATCATAAATATTAAAAATAAGCAAAAAATATTACATTACCCCTTTAATTGGTAAATTATATTGCTATCTATATATTCACAATAATAAAAATGTAAAATAAAATTTGACAAATTTAACAAAAAAATTAATAACAAGTCTCTAAAACATGTACAATAGAGATGCAAATGTTTTAGAGACTGATCTCCATCTTGACAATAAGTATAGCTGCAAAAATTAAAAATCATAACTGAAATCTTGCCAAGTCACTGTCTTCCTGGCATAATCTGAAAATCGTCAAATTATCCCAGAAGTCGTTCTAGTGATAGATTTAACTTTTCAAGTACAGATTTAACTTTAAATAGTTTCAATTAAGCAAATACAAATAGTAAAAAGTTATTGAGCAAAGAAGAATTTCTACCCTCATTAATGAAACAGCACCAACACAGGAAAAAATATTCAATTTATTATTAATTTTAAATTCAAATATTTAGATATTGTAAAAATAGTAAACATGTTTTAAAGCAATATTTTAAATACGAATTTTTTCATTAAAATAAATTCCATTATTTTAAAACAAATAACATGTTCCTCATTAACTACTTAGACAAAATTATAAATAAGATAACTATTCCAGAAATCTATTTTTGGTTAATCTATCATTAAAATATGGCAGATCCAATGCTTACCAGTTGGTTGTTGTGCAGCTTGAGGTTGAGCAGCCGGTTGAGGTTGGGGTATCTGACCAGGTTGAGGTTGAGGCTGACCAGGTTGATTATAATAAGCATAATAGGCAGCCCATGCAGCAGCATTAGCATCAGCAGCTGCTTTAGCTGAAAAAAAAAAGGAGCAGTTTAAAGGAAAGTTATTTCTTCCAGGCATACAAGAAAACATTACCAAAGACCAAGTTATTTTAATCTTTAACAAAGCTAGGATTGAAAATTTATCACTTCAAATTTCCAAATAAATTATGCATTCTTAACTAAATTAAAATGAAATTTTTTTATATAATTAAGATTCAATGAGATAAATTATGATCTTCACTTATTTAAATTTCAAATCCATAATTATTTATATTGTATAATTCTTACTCGTAAGAACAATTGTTATTGATGCTGTTTTTTTAAATAATTCCATTTGTTGAATTTAATTTTCTTTAATGATATAATAGCACTTCTTACAATAGAACCTATATTTTTATTTTATCATTTTTTAAAATTTTGTTCATATTTCTACATAAAGTTAATAATTAAAATTTTTAATTAAACTTATCTACTATTATTGAGAATAAATAGCTTAAATTTTATAAATTTGCATCATTTAGTTAAAAATTCAGAGGATATGTTGAGTTATTATATTTGTCATTCAACATCAGCAACACAAATTTATTGGTAGCAAGACCATTTTGTTCATTTATTTAAAAAATTTCCAGTCCCAGAACAAAATTAACGAATACCAATATAATCTGTTAATTCTAAAAATCCATGACTATATTCCTTAACTTTTTGGATTAATGAAAATAAAACATTTCAACAAATGAATTGCTGAAATTTTATTCAGAAAATGAAATACAGTATTTTTATATATCATATATATGCCATGAGATGTTGATTCAAAATTTGTTTTTAATGGGATGTATTCCCTCCACCAGTTAGGGGGCAGGGATTTCAAGTAATGATATGCTTAAAATATCAAATATTAAAGGAAATAATGAAGACTACAGAAAAGACCATTTGACCAACAGCTACCAAATTTGGTACATGCATACCTTAGAGGTCAGGAATGTGCACTTGGGGGTTTTTTTTGAATTTTTAATTAGAATTTTAATTAAAAACTAACTTTTCCACCAAAAAATCTTTTTATTTTCCCCAATGCCAAATGAGTAAGGCTTCTGTTTTTTTTCCCAACAGTAATGAGGCTAGGGTTAACATTTTTCGGCCCATTATTTCAAATGATTCTGTTAATTTTTTTAATGTTTTATGCATTTAAAATTAAACAATCTTTTAGATTCATTCTGAAGTACTTTTGAATTAAAATAACACTGAATAAAGGAATTTAAAAATTTCTAATATGCATAGCATTACCCCAACTAGCGTTGAAAATCCACACATGCGTATTGTGTTCTGATTGTTGACAATATTATCAACGGATGATTCTTGATTTAAATTATTTTTAGGTTAGTTGCATGCTTTTGTAATTAATTTGTATTAATGTTAGTTATATATTTTTTGTATATGCTTATTGTTTAAAATACATTGTTTTTTAAAACCTGTTTTCGACCGATTATTTTAAGCGATTCATTTTATTTTCTTAGTGTTTGATGCATTTAAAATTAAACATAATGTTAATTAATCGATCTGTTCATGATGAACCAGAGAAAATTTTGTTGACAAATTCTTGAGATATTACATAAATTAAGAAAGATATTCTTTAGTGCCCATAAAGTTTAAACGCTCAGTGACGTGACTCTTATCAGTAATCATATTATAAAAAAATGCTTTGTTTCAGTAAAAAATATTATTATGTTAATTGCAGATTAATTCTTTCCACTTTAATTTAAAGCATAAATTTATAAGAGCTAACAGAAAATTAGAGATACAAATTACATTATAACTTAAGGCCTTTATAATATTATGAGTGAATTATATGACTATCAAAATTTGAAGTTTTAAAATATTTTGATGAAGAATCTATTAAAGTAGGAATTGCATAAAATATTTAATTATTAGAATTTAAACAAACATTAAGATTGGCGAACCGACTGGTCGCCAAAAGCAGCTAGTATTAAATATAACAAAAATCTTTTCCGATGCAAAAACTGAGAATCCAGTTTATGAATATGTAATTCCCAAATCATTGTAGTTATTCATGCATTTGAATTTGCTTCATATTAAAATGGAAGATATTTAATAATTTTAAAGCAGCATGGCTTTTTGCTTTTACCTGTCACCAATGATTTTAGTTTTAATTTCCAAAGATATTAAATCCAAGCAGAAAGGTTTGACATAGTTTACTATCAATAAAGAAGTGCACTTTTCATCCTTAAATGACAGTCTTAGCAGGCAAAGGACAATAAAATAAACCAGTTCCATCAAGATTAAAAACATTTGATATAGCAAACCTAGATAAAATAGCCTAGAGTACATTGTCCTTCCAGTCTTTTGTATCATCACCATCAACAGCTGCTATTCCACAAATCATTTTAAAAATAAGGCAATGCATCTTAGAAAATTTACAATCAATTGCTGCAGCCAAAATCTTTAATAGAAATCTACTCGGCAATTCCCATGGCCTTTTCTACGAGAATCACAACAGAATTGATACATTTGCGTTCCAGCATGTTTTAGCAAACAAATTAAAATCTCTATTTCATTATTCAATTTCCTCATTCTCTTTCTTTCATCTGCATAGTCAGTTCCGTCAATGATTTTTTTTTTTTTTTTAATGAAAGAATATACTTTAGTTAAGTCCTAGGAAGATGGGTATTCTTTGGCAAATGCCGTTTTCAAAATATTTGATCTTTTCAAAAAGTGCAAGTCTGCCCCCCCCCTATTTAAAAGATAATAAGGTAAGTTTTCATTTCTGTGGTAAAACATAATAGGACCACAAAATTTCAAGAGAAAAAATAGCCCATATAATGAACTTACTCGCTATGTAATGAAATTGTCCTCAGGAGCAGCAAAAAGAAATATTTTACAGTTGACAGAATCACAGCATAAAATATGGTTTGAATGGTTAACAGCTACAAGTATGGTACATGTGCATAATGAAATTCCAAGAGCCTAACTTCACAAAACAAGTGTTTTATGGAATGCTCAATAAGGACCTACAGGTATTTTATTGAAGTGACAAGAATGATTTGAAATTCCCCATAAGGGCTAAGCTTTCTTCAAGAGAAAGGATGGAACTGAAAAGGCAATACAGCATGTCAATAAAGATGCTTTTATCTATTTTTAGAATGATTTATCCAGAGGAAAATTAAATTTGATAACAGGTAAAGGAAGATTTTACATTATTGAGTAAAACTTTCTACAGACAAAAAAAAAATTTATCCCAAAACAAATACTGAAATTTTACTGTTACTTATCCAATGAAAACTAATATATGTACACTCACTTGGATCATTGGAAGCAACAGCTACACCTGCTGTAGCAGGCTGATTAGGCCATGGTTGATAAGCTCCTCCAGGCCATCCAGGAGTAGCATAAGGTTGACCAGGACCAGGTTGTTGACTAATAAAAGAAAAAAAATTATGTCTGAAAATAAAATTTTATATAGTTTTTAATAATTTTAATTTTATATAGTAATTAATAGTCTGCAATAATGTTAATGTTTTCTCTTCTTTACTAGATTATAACTAATCTTATTAAACTAACATGTTCAATTTTCTTTACCTAAAATTGTTAAAAAATAATATTGCAGCTTAAAAAAATTAAACATACTACTGTTGTTGATATTGAGGTCCTGGATATTGACCTTGAGGTCCTCCTTGCCCTGGATTAGGTCCACCTGGTGGACCTCCTTGACCCATAGGCTAAAAATAAAAAAGGCGAATTCAAAACATGCTTTTAAAAATTATATATAATAAACACATGTAACAAATTTAAACTCCTTATTTTTGAAATTATTTTCTAACCATTTAAAAAAGCATTTAAACTTCTGAGTTGCATAGTAATCTGATTTTCCATGTCTCTCAGGGTTTAATTTCTAAAACTTTTTTAATTTAACTGACTTTTTAAAATTTTTAACTGAATAACTTTACATTAAGCTGCAGTATTACACAAAAATTCTGCACTTAAAACATGCTTGCTCAACAATAATTTAGAAAAACTTTTTCCCATAAAAATATATAAACACTTTGAATGCTTTCTCACAGTTTTTTTTCTGTTTTCGGCATCTCTGTAATGAGTGTGTCCCCCGAGTTCCTGGCCAGGTTTAATCAAGATTTTTAAAATAAGCATTTTTTAATAATACTGAGGAAAATGGAAGGAAATCATAAAATAACCATGCAAAGGAACTTACCATTCCACCAACTCTTTCCATGATGAGTTGTTTAGCATGCTCTATCTGTTGTGGATTGCCTCTAATAGTAAATATTTTCTCATGAGGATTTGGTGGTGCTCCTCTTGCTATCTCTACATGTGCTCCTGATTGCTGGTTGATATTCCGCACAGTTTCTCCACCTTTTCCAATCACCAGGCCACATTTGTTAGCAGGTACAGAAAACTGGATCTCGGTCCCGCCGCCATCACCACCACCGGGACGTCCCATCCTGGGTCCACCTGGGCCAAAATCGGGCCGCATGCCACCAGGACCAGGCATGTTTCCTCGTCCCCTGCCACGGCCACGACCACCTGGCATGCCCATGTTGTTACCGCCACCTCCCATCTGTTGATCACGAACCTATGTCAGAAATTTCACATTCACTTGCACTAAGACTTGCACGCAACCCGCTTGCGGCAATTTTTTTTAATTTTACGGCTTTTATATTTAGCGAAAATTAAATCTATTAACTGTTAATACTATTAATTAATGTAAGTATTAATTACTTCTGAAGAATAATTTGCTAATCACACTCTAATAGTTAACTTATCAATTAAAAATTGACTTTTTTTGAAATTATTTACTTAAATTTATGATATTTTGACATTTATATTATGCTAGTCATTTTTTTTAAAGGAATGAACTGTATGTGATTTTAATTAACAGTTTATACACGTAATATTTTATTTGAACATTAAAAGTTAAATTTTTTTTTTAAATCACCAAGCAATTGAATCTGCATATTTTACAAATATTTTCTAACGAAATTTTAATATTTTAAATGTTTCTAAACATAAGGCACAAACTTTTAATTAGTTTTTTTAAAATAAAACCTAAAACATAACTGATTTGCCATTAAATTTATTTGCTATCTGGTACTAGATTACAAGCATTGAAAAATCTTGATATAATTTAATTTTTTTAAACTTTAATTTTTACTAATTTTGAAAAGTCTATTTTTATGTAACAATATTAGAAAAATCTGACTTTTCTTTCTAAGAATATCTTAATATTCATATGTTTGCTGACTGAAAATAAGTAAATGACATACCAAAACACTTTGAATGAGATCTCTAATCATTGCAGAGGCCTTTTGTACTTGATCCATAGTTCCTGTTATCTGGCAAAGTTTGTCACCAGGTAAGTCTTCTTTCCCTTGAATAAATTGTACACGTGCTCCAGAGTCCTGCTGTATCCGTTTTATCATGTCACCACCTTTGCCTATAACAACTCCAACTGCTTGCCGAGGAACCATAATCTGAAAAGGATTAAAATAAGGAATAAGCAACCTCTTCTTTAAATTTGTGTTACCTAAATTGCTATGACTTAAAATCAGTTAAACATTTTAAAAGATTAATGATCATTAAACTATAAAAGTACTATTTAAACAAAAAAAAAGAAATTTAGTAATCCAAAAAGGAAATTATATAAACAAAATAAATATAAAAGACAATAATAAAATATTAAAAAAACTTACTTCATCTGTAGAGGTGCCACCATTTGCATAATTTCGCTAGAAAAAGGAATAGATAATTAAAATGCGTGGAAAGACAGAATTGAAATGAATAAGAATGAAAATGCTAGTGATAATTTTATGCAGAAAACAAAACTTTTGAAAATATTTGCAATGTTTCCTATCTATATTAGCTGTTAAAGATTTAAGAAAACCAAAATATATAATTATAGTATAGTTTGTATTTTAAATTCATTATCAATTTTATAAAAAAAAAAATTTAATTCAAATGAACTGCCTAAAAATTAAGAAATATATATTTAAAAGTAATTACAAAGACATTTTGATTAAATTCAACACCTTAATCATTATATCTAGATATTTTCCCAAAGCTAATTAAAATATATTTCTTTAAAAAAAATTTCATATATTTAAAAAAATATTAAAAACACGAGTTATTTAAAATGAAAATATGTTAAATACTATCAGCAGTACTCTCTCGGTTTACAAAATGTACAATTTAAAATGCAAGAGTAGTAGTATGACACTTGAAACATTTTTCATTTAGTTTTATAGAAAAGAATAAGATTTAAATATGCATATTTTGGATCAGATTTACTGTACGGTCACCCTTGGTGCGATTTTTTTACATTGGCGATAAATCTTTTTATATGGCAACTTCCATCCGACCCGAGAACTAATTATAATAGGGTAATTGCATTAACCCTATTGGTCAACTGAATCTAACTGAATTTTGTATGAAAGCAGGTTTGATTGCGAATAAATATGAATGTTGTAAGTGTGGTAAGGATAAGAAACTGGTTGAAACGCACAAGTGATGGTTTTGAATGGAGGTGTAAATCTAAGGTGAAAGGACAAATGCATGACGTCAAAAGGAGTGCGAGAAAGGTTTTATGCATCTGAAGGTAAATCATAGTGTGAATTTCAAGGACCTGGATATAGGTGCCCACAATAATACCTTAGAAGGAACGTGGGGAGCAGTAAAACGTGCTATACTGGCGAGCAAAGCCAAAACACAATTAGATTATTATTTAGCCGAATATGTGTTGCGGAAAAAGAATAAGCACATGTGTAACAAATTCATAACATTTATTGACTCTATCACCTGTATTTACCCTCCTCAAAGAGCCAGAAGACGGAGCATTGTCATCGAAATAGAGGCGGAGTGAGGTGGAAGGTAGTGAGGGGGCGAGCGATAGCGGCAAATAGGAGAGAGGTATGTTTATTGTTCATTATTAACAATTTCAGCAATTTGGCCGCCACTTTATTTTTTTATTTTTTTGCGCAGGCAACATTTTCACTTCACTGTTTTTTTAATATCTCGTTCATACAAGAAATAGCCACTTTGGCGAGATTTTGAAAAAGTCGCCAAGGGTGACTATACAATAAATCTTTACCGCATATTTTAACACAAATGAATTAACAAAAACAAATTCATAATAAATTATTAGCATGTTTTTTCTTTCAAATTAGGACTATTTAAAAAAAAATGAAAATATATAGTATAAAAAATACCTCCATATCTTTTTGAGCAAGTAGATCTATTACCATCTGCTTAGCAAACTGAAAAAAAATTAATTAAAATCTTAATTTAAAGTTATCTAGAAGTCATACATCTTCATAAAATGTATGACTTTTAAGATCAGCTTTATTATCGCATTATAAAAAAAAGCACAGCTTTATCGAATTTATAATTAAACTATCAAGATTATTATACTCTATTTCTGTTTACCTAAAATATTTCACATTTTACTCAAACAAACTAAAACTTATTATCAAATTAAAATGCAAAGTTTATTAATTAATCAGATTACATATATTGTTTGAAAGCTTTTACAAATACCTTTTAGGAAAAGATACACTAGCACCCCTAAAAGAAAATTCTGAACAATACCAAACATTTCATATAAAGATAAAAATCAGTAGTTACATTTAACGTTATATCAGGGTTGCCACTAAAGTCTGGAAAAAAAATCTGTATGTATCCCTTGTACATATATTCAAAATATGGAAATGCAAAAAAAGCATTCATGTGCTAGATATAATGCAATATGATTTTAAGGAGTAGAAAGAGCAAGGAAAGGAAGCAACAATTTAACATTTGAAATAATAGCACGTTAAAGGAACATTGATATTTACATTAAAAAAACAAATCTTTATTTATTATCTAAAACTTTATATATTACATATATTAAGACATGGAAAGATATATTACCTCTCATGCTCTTTAATTGTAATTCACACAAAATTAAAGACCCCAGTAAAATAAAATATAAAACATTTTTGTTTGTTTGTTTTCTTAAATTACCAAGACTTATTTTCTTACTAAGCGAGCAGTACTCAGCAAATGGATTTTGCAGAACTTCTCGAACCCTTCCAGCAAAGTCGAGTTTGATTTATTTTATCTGTCCAATTCATGTTAAATACAGAGCATGTCATATCAAATACTGAGATATAGAATTAGATTTTGAGCAGCTTACTATTTTATAAGTTCTTTAATCTACTATGAATAAAACCACAATTTCTCAATTGATACGCAAACCATTCAATAATCTGAAGTGCAAGCGACTAAATACCACCACTATGTGTCTGCAGATTGAATGTTACTACTCCTGCCATAGAAATGTATTCTATTCTTTCATGCAGTAACAGAAGTCTCATGCATGCTCAATAGCTGCAATTTAGTAATCTCAACTCAAATTTTCCTGCTTTTTTTTAAATTGATTTCAAATTCCCTGTGTTTACCCAGTAGCGTGGCAACCCTGTTAAATAATAATACATCATGACTACTAAATATATTTAAAAAAAAAAAAAAAGACTTACTTCGACTTTTTGTGGATCACCTGATATCCTTAAAGGTTTATCATGAATTGTTTGTTGAGGTCCATCTTGAATGAGTACCATTTTCACTCCACCTTTCTCCTAAAAATATAAAAGTTATCACATTAAGCATTTAATTTTAAATAATATCCTTAAAAATAATAAATTCTTTAATATAGAATTTTTTAATTGCTTTAATTATCCATTATTTGCAGAATATCAAATAGAAAGATAAGTACTTCTTGCTTATTTTTATTAAATCCATAAAATTATTGAAGGAAATGCATCACAAATATGTCACTAAAAAGCAATACATTTAGTTTCTTTAAATTATAAAGTTATTAAACACGATTATATTTCCTCTATGTACTTAATTCCTATATGAAAATGATATTCTACATTGTGCTCAAGATGCATCTCCTAGGCTTTAAGTAACAATTATAGTAGAATTTTACAAAAAAAAAATTATTTTTGCTTAACATTTTACACTGCAAAATATATCCTATATGAATTTGTACCTGTAAATTCCTTATATTTTCTCCTCCTTTGCCTATTAATAAACCCACTTTAGGACCAGGAATCATCATTTCTGTAACAAATTGGCCATCTGGTACATGTCCAGGTTCAGGTGGAAATGGACTATTTGCTTTACTTATGATTTGTTCAATCATAGATTTTACAGCCCTATTTAAAAATAATTCATATTAATAAGAAAACAAGGTATAGATTACTTGCAATTGCACAATTACAGCAAAACTGCCTGTGTGCTTACAATTAAAAATGTCTTTAATAAAGATTAAAGACCAATTATTTTTAATTTAAAAAGTATTTATCATAAGATTAAATATATTTACTTACCTAAAATACTTACTATCTCTTTACTACACAAAATATTCAAACATCCATTTTAGAAAAAATTTGAAACAAGAAGCAAAACAGAACTAACAAAACCTACTTCAATATGGAATTATAAATGTACAATTTCATCAAAACTCACACAAACATGCAATCAACAGTCAAGTAATCCAAACATACTGCATACATTCATCCCACAGATAAATTATCTTTATGTATCGCATCAAAAACAAAACATATCCCAACCTTTTTTTTTTTTTCAAAATATTTTTCTAGATATTAAATTTTAGACAACCATTTGAAAATCGCACTGCCCTGAGAATGAGCAGGTTATATTATTTAACAAAACCAACTAGAATACAAATAATAATTGTCACTCCCTTCCTCCCCATAACAATTGTGCAAATTGAAGGTTATTAAATTATCCAATAGTTGAGTTATTTTCTAAAATAAACGACTTAGTTAAAAATGAACTTCTTTAAAAAAAATCTAAGGAAATACAGAAACAAATACCTGGAATCTTTTATATTAATTACATTTTTTCGTGAGAAACCCAATATTCTAATATTCCCAAATTAATCTTTAAAAAAAATAGCTAGAAAAGGTAATCCCAATCTTCTCAGAAACCAAAAACAATTTGCAAAACAACCAATGTAAAAAAACAAATTCTTCCCAAATACTCTCGTACTAAATATCAAAGAAATTTCAAAAAAAAAAAATCATAAGCAGCAAAAAGCCATTGGAAAAATTGGAATCACTTTATAAAACAAATTCATATTATATAAAAACATTTTATTGCTTTAAACCGTAAAATTTACACAGTATTAAAATTTTAAAATAAATCTCTTCATCACTATAAAAATGGCAAATAATTAAACAAAATTGGTCAAAAATCAATGATTATGTAGAAGCTAATTTCACAAGAAATTTTAGCATTCTAATATATAATAATTCAAAATATACTGAAAAAACTCTTAACATGCAAACTAGAATTCATGTTCATTTAAAAAAATATTTATTGGAACTAAGAATTCAAAATTAAAATTTATATATTATCAAGCTTAAAGCATAAGTGCAATACAGCTGAATTCTTACCATTTTTAGCAATACTGTTTAAGAGTATTTGATTATATTAAAAATTTAAAAACTTCTAATAGAATAAAAAGAATGCAATCAAGATAAAATTTCATTATTAAAAGGCAAAATCAATCTTGAAAAGGTGAGAAGAGAAACTATGATTTGTAAAAGAAGAGATAAGTTTTGGAATTTTATGAATTATATCAACAAGAAATTAATATCTTTTTATTTATTTCAGCATTTAAAAATTAATATATTATTTCAAAAAATGTCTTGCATATATAACTGGCAAGTTATGAATTAAGATAAAATCTTATACTACAACAATTTTGTACAAATTATTTACTTATGATCTTGCACTTCATTACCATCTCATTACTAGTATCAGTTAAGCAACACAGGCAGTAAGTATTTATGATATCAAATTAGAAATGAAGTAATCTTTTAGCAATAAGACTCATTATACAAAATTGCTCAAACCTGGCAAATAATTTTAAGTAATTTTAAACAAATTGAAGAATAAATTTTTTTTAGGTCAAGAATTAAATAGAGTGGGGGGGGGGGAATTTATATAATCAACTGAAAAAAAAAATTAACATTTTCGACTATACATAACTTAGGCATAAATATATTTCAGAACTTAAGCAGTAAAAGATATATATGAAACTTATTAAAAAAATAGTTTTGTAAGAAAAAAGAAATTCACACAATTTTTTTTTAAAAATAATTAGTATTTTTCTATGCAAATAAATACAAGAGTGCACAATGAGTACTACTGCTATTAAAGAATTTATATATATATATATACTGGCCAAGAAAATAAAGTCTGGTAATGTAGAGCAATATTATTCCTAAATCATTAGACTTGTTTATTTATATAATGCAAGAACTAATGCTCAAGAAATTAATTTCAATTAAATAGAAGATGCACTTTATTTCCCTTTTATGAAGTTAACAGACAAAATTAATATATAATTAGAGAATGTCTGCTTTTATATGTATTATATTTAAATTCAACGCATAAAGATTTTAAATTCAAAATAAACCAACAAATTTCAATTAACATTAAAATTCATTTTCAATTTTAGGGAAATACTACATCCCAAGATTCCCAATTAGTTTTAAGAAAAGTTTATTACTTCCATAATTTTTTGAATCAAGTATTTTAAACATTTATAAAATTAAATCAAAGAATCTACATCTACAGTCAATAATATCTGAGAAAAAACATATAATGAATCTGAACTCAAATAAATGCAACACTTCAATGAGAATATTTTATCAACTTTTTAGGAAAACAAGATACTGCTTTGTTCATGAAAGTATGTGGTTTTACAGTGTGGCCTTACCTGCCATGCTTTCCTCCAAAAGCCACACAGAGCTCCTTCTTTTATTATCACCCTGTTAATACATTTTAATCCCTGTCAAATGAGATAGTGGATAAAAAAGACACTAGAAACAAAACGATTTGATGGATTGAATTTAAGGCACTGCACGAAAATAGAATATAAGCTATGTCACAACTGATCCTACAATTTCCATCTATTTTTTTCAAAATATGAATCATTAAGAACAATTTTTAGTTATTAAATACAAATTCAATAAAAATTGACACTAAAATAAATGCATTCATTGAAAAGGCATTATAAATGGGACAAAAGGTAAAATACCAAGTGCTCAAGTCCCTTTAAATGAATATTCAAGATACAGTAATTTGTAATAAATAGTATATAAAAAAGAATGAAAGTTGAAGATTTTTTGGTTTTAAATCAGAATATAAAAATATAGTTCCTATAACAGATATATATATATATCTACTAATATGTGAATACTGCATATTATTTTTTCATCGTTTACACGTAAAGATTTAAAAAAATGCAATTTTAAAAAACTGGCACTTTTTAGTTTCAAATAATTATAAAACTCATTTCATAAAGTACAGCCATTACAGAAGTTACATTTCACATATAAAAGGCAGTAAGAATCAAGTTTTTCACATAAGATAGATAACGAGTAGGTATAGAATTAGTAAATTGTAATTCATGCTGTTTAGTATCTTACAAATGAATATTCAGTTATAAAACCCATAATACAGCTGTGAAATTATTAAATATTTATTCATACATTCTGCTTTCAAATAGTAAAAATAAAAAGCAAGAAAATGATTCTACTGATATAGATAGATATATATAAAAATGGTTTCACGATTTCAAATTTTCTCACAAACAATATATTTTTATATATATTTATAAAAAGTAAGATTAAATTATATATCAAATTATAAATTCATTTAATTATGCTGCATATATCTACATAAAACGTCAAAAGTTTCTTAAAGGCAAATAATTCCGAAATGCTATTTTAAAAACTACACGTTCATTGAAGCAGTACATAATGTATTATATAGAATGATACTATTGTAACCAATTACTATGCATCCAGATAAACAATTCAATGACAGAAAAGTACTCAAATGATGGTACACTTAAAGAATCACAAAGAATTACAAATCTGATTTTTCCACTAAAATTTTTTTGTAAAAAGATGCAATGAAAAAATCCCAAAATAATCTAAATGACAATCAAAACTGCACAGTACTTTTACAAGATTACCAAACGGTTAAAATATTTTCAGAAATAGAAAAGATATTTGTGGATTCAGTTTTAAGGTGTGGAGAAAACCTGCCCCACGTCGGAGAGAACGTACTTTTTCCACAGCCATCATGACACTATTAACGGCCAGACAAGATGGGTTTGCTGGAGTGTCCTTCGGAGAGAAATAAAATAAGGTGTAAAATATATCGAGTGGAGTTCAAGTACACACAGGATCTTTTTAAAATATCTCAGGTGACGAAATATTTATGATAAAATAAAAGGGTATTTTGTAAAAGTAAAAAAATATATATATATTAGCGAAATATTTAAAAAATCCAACTAAAAAGCAACCATTCACACCCAACAGACAATTCATATATCCAGCTACCATTCACACTTACCATGAATACTAAAGTCAAAATATGTATACATTATGTAAACCAATTATGACTAACATTCATTTTGGACCATGTAAAAGCATGACTAACAATGCTTCAAACAATAGTTTCGAAAGAAATTTCATAATCACTGTCATCACATAGGTTTCTTTCAATGATAGTAGGTCTTACTGAAAATACACTTACTCTACTGATTCCCGACTTCCAGTTAGTGTACAAGGCCTATTAGGAGCTCCATTACTATCAGAAGCCAATTGAATCTTGCATCCTGTTTCTGTTTGCAACCTTATGATCTGTTCCCCACCACGTCCAATTACTATGATGAAAATATCACAATTTAAAATTAATCAAGATTTGAAAATATACTCAATACTTATTGTTTAAACATTTTACTTTTCAGGGCACACAGATTAATCATTTGCATATTAAAAATATTTTAAGATTATGCTTCATAACAAATTTTTAGAAACTTATATAGAAATTAATTAACTGACATAGTAAGATGATATTGTCGATATAATTCATAATGCATTGATATTAATTTTCAACACATTACTAAGGCATGGAAAGAAAACAAATGTTGAAATTTAAAACTTACTTAAACCAACCATTTTATCTGGTACAGAATACTCTTCTACTACAAAATTTCCACCAGCTCCATTCCTATGAATTAAACATTTAATTAATTTAATTTCAATTCCATTAAATTAATTAAAATAGACCAGTGCATAGGCAATTAAGTACTTACCTCTGCTGCATTCCTTGAATTTGACCATATTCTAAAAATTAAAAAAAAATTATTTAAAACTTGAGATAAATTATGAATAAAATAATGCTCAAAATTACGGTAAATTTCTTTGAAAAAATTTTAATTCATGAAAATTTAAAACTACAAAATGAAAGCTAAATAATAAATTTAAAATGATTAGCTAATAAATTAAATAAAATCTCATTTTCTAAATGCATGCTAAGGAATTTGTAAAAATTCCCAAATGAAACAAATCATTCATTACAAATAAGATAAGTAAAATATCAAATTTGCATTAAAATTATCCAACTTACGATCACCTGAAGCCATTTTCTTATTTTCGGGTGTGCCTTCTAAAAAAATAGGTAAATTTTATTAATATAAATAAACTTGATCACAAATTTCCAAATGTTACAATTGAAAATTTAAAAAATATTGAATAGATAAACAGCCAAGTTTTCACTATATTAAACATTTCTACAATTTTTTAATATCAATATTATAAAATATAGCAATATTAATATTCTAGAAAAATCTGTATAAATTTAAAATTTGGTAATTAAAATCATATTCTTTAATATAACACAATTAGTTGCACAGAAATATTACAAAAATGTATTTCCTGATTGAAAAATAAAAATTACAATAAATTTTAAAATGTGGTACCTTTAAAATGCCAAACTATTGCAAGAATTAAACATTTACACTCAAGTATTTTTTGATACAATTTTTGTACATTACAAACTATAATTATATTAAGGATTTTTAACATAGTGCAACAAAAAAATCTTCAATGGACATGCTTACAAACATTATTTACAATACCTGCTACACCATTCATACTGTCTTCTAAAGGCCTTTTAACCCCACTAGATACACTATTACTTTCACTTCCGGTAGACTGGATTTTCGCGGCAAGCTGAAAAGAACGCAAAATATTTTTAAAAAATGATTACAAATGCACCATCAACTTCAACATCAAAAGGAGGGAGGTTGTGTTGATATAACACTGCAAGTAAGATCAACTGACAAATGCTTAAATATGTTATTAATTAGCAATTGGAAATATTAAAAATAAAAATCAAAAACTGGTATTAAAATATTATATCGGATATTGTTTGCTTTAGAGCAGACTGGAGGCTACAAATACAGCAAACCTAGCTACATGGCTTTAGACTACTAGAAGAATTGATAATATAAATTATCTTAAATTGCTGTAATAAACATATCATACCGCAAACAGATACTAATTATGCATTTGTAAGAATGCAAGCTAACCTTAAGGAAAAATTCTAGCAGTAGCATCATCAGTAAAAGATTTCTACAAACATGTTTATGAAATTAAACAATTTTCATTTTAAATTATAACATTTAATAACACAGATTACTCGAAAATGATGCTGAAAACCCTACAATAAATATATTACTAATAGATAGAACTGTACATAACACATTTCAATGAATATGTTGCAATAGTTGAGCTTTCTCTGAACTACCAACAATAAGCTGCAATAAAAAGCAAATGGATAAAGAGAATAATTAAAATTATAGTCGAAGAAATATATACAGATAAATCACCTTTTAATTGAAAGGAAACAATCAGCACATCAGTATAAATTAACAGCCATAGCTTTAGGTCAAGTAAAACATTTTATATTCATCCATATAGAAGGTTACCCGATATGCATAGATAAGCAAAATACTCATACTAAAATAAAAATGATTGCATAACCATTAATCACACAAAATTTATATAGGTACATATAACAGTTTTAGTAAAGTAACACAAACTTTGATTAAAAAGGTTATGCTGATTACAATTTGTATTTATATATTTTGCAGAGTGAAAATGATGCACAAGAACAGCAGAATAAGATTTTACAATACATGCCTCAAAAGAACAGGTTCTGACAATAATGAGAAAATGCAATAAAAAAAATGAAATGTTGGATCAAGCAATTTAGAATTACTTAGAATGAATTACAGTGGAACTTTCTTATTCCACTGCAAGTCAAATCATTTTTTCTCTGTATTATTTTATATTTTTTTATTTCTCAAAGTAAGATTTTCTACTTGAAATTGATTGTTTATTATTGTGATCAATATAATCAAAATAAACTTTAGATTGTGTTAATAAATCTTGATAATACAAAAAATACTTCAAATAATGAAAAAAAGAGCATCTATCAATATAATTATAGCATTAATTATAACTAATCTCCACTAACAATTCGAATCATCAGCTGTCAACACACTCAAGTCAATAAATAAACGTAAATACAAAATATTTTTCAAGTATTTACATATTGGAAATCTACAAAACCACTCAGCAGTCATAAACAGAAAAAAATATATTGCAAGGCCATATGAACAAAGAAACGCCATTTTGGAAAGTAACGAAAGTTCGTTGAGTACAACACATCACAGACCAAATAACATTACTACACTATATAAAGAGAAAGTACCTACTTCGAAATACATTGCTACCGAGAATAAATACCGCCAGTTTCAGCAGATATTAAAGACAATAAGTATAATTTACAAATTTTGTCAAGAAGGTATCCGATAAGAAGGTTAGCATACCGACAATAAAAAAACCACCTGTTGTGATTTTAATAACATCACAACTAGGTAAAACTGCATTAAATCATTATTTTACCTGGCGAGCTCTCTGTACCGCATCCGCAAAAGCTGAATTTGTTTCGTTTCCTCCTGAACTATTTGTTTTTTGAGCTGAAGACTTAACACTGGAATCCGACATAGTGCAAACTGCAAAATGGCACGATCAGATTCACGTTTCCAAAGTTGAAGTACATAATACTGTTACTATATTTAACTCAAGATGACAAGTGAAGTGATTGAAGGCTCAGCTTATAACTTGGGGAAAAAAGTGAAATTTAAGACCAATGATAAACTAAATAACTTATAAATAATTAAATATTTTTAAATATAGGTTTTAATTATAGGTTTCAAATACTATAAAATAAGTATGGGTGCTACAGATATATATAGGGGGAGAGGAAATTATTAAAATTTAAGATTTGGATTTTTGAGAAAAAGCATCCTTACTATTTGTCTTTGAAGATTTAATCATCTTCTCTACTTTTCTTTGAAAATGATTTCAATTGTCTCAAAATATATAAAGAATTATAAGCTCTTAGTTGAAATTAATTATCAGAATTTTCCTTCTTGAAATTTATATGCGTAGACCAAACTACGGTACATAGGTACACGGTACATAAATCACCATGGATAAAGTAGGTGGGGGACTTTTATCAAAAATTTTTACTTCATGAGCGGAAAGAGTTTGAATTAAAAGTCAAAGATTTATTTGAAATATATATCACAAGTGAATAAAGGATCAAGACGAAACTACTGCTTTTAAACAACATAAGCCAATAATATTAATTATCCAGGTACCTAAACTAATGTACAGTATTTTGGGCAATACTGCGAATACCATGAAATATCTAATTTGGCATGTGCAATATTGTTTAATATCTAACGATATTTAAAGAAACGAAAATTGTAAGAGCACTGTTGCCGAAAAATTTTGACACAAAATATTAATTTCAATTTAATGATTTATTTAATTTGAGATTTTATTCCAAAGGATTTTCTGAAAAACTTTTCATAAAAAAAAAACAAATATTGTAAGTTGTACATTATTTTGGAAATAACAGTCAAAAACCATATTTCACAAAAGTGATAATTTCAATAATATTATGAAAAATACTGTGAAAATTAAATTGCAAATTATGCTTAGTAAAATTTTTGTGTGATTTTCTTACACCATTTGCACCTAACATGGATGTTTCCATTTTAAATATGTGTAGTTTGTAAAAGAAATCTGAAAGTGAAATTACAGTAACAAGAAAATTAGAAGTTAGATTATATGGATAATTACGTTTTTAATAACAATATGATGTCAGTAGACTATACTCTATTACAGGGATGGAGAACCAGTGGCAATGCGGGCCATTGATGGCACGCAACACAATATTTTGAGCACGCCGTCGATAAAAACGGTTTGCAATTCAGTTCAAAATAACGAAGTTCACTATGAAGCATTGCAAACAAACGTGAGTGATCGGTCGTGGTGCGCGAGGATCATATTTCCATTCTCTACCTATTTCTTGTATGAAAGAAAATCGGGAATATCATTTATTCGCAACGTTGCGCACTTTGCAAAGAAAGAGTGACGTCATTATGTGCAACTTCGAAGTAGTTTCATGCTTTGTTATGTGATTTTTATCTCCCCCCCCCCTCCTTTTCTCCTTTTATTTAACACCTAAATAAATTTGTCTGAGCATATTCGTATGAACAACAGTCGAGAATTTCCCTCCTAATTTCGAAACTGAAATTGTTGAAAACAATGAAATAGTTTCCATTAGGTGCAATATAAAATCCATGGATGGTTTCAACGAATAAGTGAAATAATTTGGAAATTCAATATATACTAAGTGTAACAATAGAAAATCATGTCCTTCAAAAAAAAAAAAAGGATATATTTACTGGTAAATTAAGGCTTTCAAAATTGATGTTTTTTAAAGACATATGCCAACATTTCAATGAATTGAACTTAAAACTTTAAGGCACAAATAAAACAATTATCGTCATGATGGATCTCATTCGCACTTTTGACGCTAAATTGCATGTTTTCAGAAATGATATTATAATAAGAAGATACAAGTACTTCCCAAGCTTGAAAAAAAAATATGAAAGATTCAAATATACATGAAAAACCAGACGAAGAAAAAGTTATTGAAGAATTTATTTCCGTAATTGATTCTTCAATAAAGGAATTTTCAGCGAGATTTTCTGAGTTCAAATAATTATTGGAAACGCTCAAGTTTATTATGTATCTCGATTGACTCCATTTGATAAACTGAACTTGTCCCAATTCGATTGGCTGGAAATTGAAGAATTTGAATTGCAACTGATTGATTTCCAGTCTAGTTCAATATGTATTCAAAAATTTATTGAAACAAGGAAAAAGTTGGAATGGGGTCAATTCACGATCGCGTGTCAGGTACCAAATAAACCGTTTCTGTTCAATTTTCAACCGTTCTGCGCATGTCGGGATGTCTGCCGATAACGTTGATGAAACCATTGTTCAGTAAATGTTACGCTAGCCGATCAATTATGAAAAACTTCCGATTTTTTTTAAAGATATTATTTTGAATTATTTTTTCCAAATTTTGGTAGTTATATAATTTTATTTCTTATATTAAAATTTTAATTAGTATTTTCAATGGAATTATTGTTTTTGCATAATTAATTAACGTCGCTCTTTAATTCGTTTGGTGCTGCTCTATTCTTTCCTTTCCCCTGCCCCCAATTTTTATAGAAACGATACATTTTGACAAATGACTATGGCAGTGTTTTTGAAAAATTACATATGTTATTTTTTTACATATTATTGAATGTTGAATCTTATAAATATAGTTCTTTTTAAAAATAAATTATTACTCTTAGATAGGTTAATATTTTAAAGCTTACTAATAAAATTATTTCATTTTTTTTCTTATGTAATGATTTTTATTAATATTGAACCTTTGATGTTTTCAGTTTGCTCTGAGGAAAGAACATGAAATTCAAATTAGTATATATTGAATAAATTATGTTTACAATTTCAAATATGAAATATAAAAAGTATGGATACCTTTTTTAAATCTATGCAACTTATGAATCAATTATTTCATTTCAATTTATAGATATTATTAAAGGAAAACAAACAAAATTACAGTTTCATATTTTTTATTTACACACTACAAATTTATTTATATATGGTAATTATTTGAAAAAATGTGATCAAATGGATGTTTCAATGTACTCATTAATTCAAAAAACTATTTATCAACATTTATTTTTCTAGACACTTAGAAAAAATATAAACACAGTATGACAAGAATGTCAATGTATATGATGAAATGAATTTTATTCAACAAAAACATTCTAAATACTAAACAACAGTTTTTTTTATCACGAATAAAAACATTATGTTGAACAATATACTTTTAAAGCAGAACATTTATGACATTTTTTTTAATGTTCAAGTTACATTGATAATTACATTGAATGAATATCATAAAATAAAACATACAATACAGTAAATTTAATAAACAAGAATAAGGTCATGATATATTATATATATATATATATATATATATATATATATATATATAGAGAGAGAGAGAGAGAGAGAGAGAGAGAGAGAAGTTAAATAGGATATAAAGATGAGTTAGAAGAAACACTTTTATGCTTTTCCAGAATTTTATAATTCAAAATTGATTTGTTAAAAAAATAGAAGAAAAAAAAAGTGAAACATACATGTAGCAATGAAGTTGGGGAAAAAATTATATAATAAATGTTGATATGGAAATTGATTTTCAATGAAAAGACCTGCATTTATTAAAACAGAAATCACTGAGGTGCACAATGGTGTATAACATGATATTATGATAACAGTCAATTTCAGTTTAAATACAATAAACTATTGACATTTCATTTTTAACAATAGAAAAGTTGTTTGATATAAATTCACTTTGAATCCATCACAAATCTGCAAATGTATTTAGAAAACTAGTAGTAATGCTTTCTGGAGCCATCCATTGTGCTCTTTTGTTATTAAACATGATTACCCAGCAATATCTGAATAACATGAATTACTAAAAGATAAAGAAAACTTTAAGGTTCATAATAAAAAAGTAAAACCTCATAATGCATTTTATTATAATGCCAAAAACTAAAAATCAAATGCAAAAATTAT
This sequence comes from Argiope aurantia, assembly GCA_026543865.1. Lineage (NCBI taxonomy): Eukaryota > Metazoa > Arthropoda > Arachnida > Araneae > Araneidae > Argiope > Argiope aurantia. The sequence continues at coordinate 183,334 of JAPMOR010092079.1, forward strand.
TTGACTTTAATTAATGGTTTTTACACTTAACTAATTTATATACTTAATTAAATGGCATGTATTTTCAAAACTTAAAAATATATATTTCTTATATATAGCATTCTATTTATCAAATTAAGAGCACGTTTAATAAAATACATCAATTATATATATATTATAACAGTCAATAAGAAAATTCAATTTTCAGTAGTTAGTAAAGATTTCATTTATTGAATAAATATTTAAGAAATTTATTCACTTCCACCTAAGTTTAGCATTATAGTAGTTGTTATTTTTGCAGCAGGAGTTTGTTTACTTACATTAATTAAATTTAGATAAGATTTTTTAGAAAATGCAATGTAATATTCATTTAAATATTTTAAAACCTCCTAAGCATACTCAGAATTATCAGAAATTTCATCAAATGTGAATTAGAAATGCTCTGTTTTGTTTGATTGTTTTTGTTGGCAAATCCCTTACCAAATTCTTTTTTTCGAAGAATTTTTTTAAAAAAAATTACTGAAACATTTGCGATTACTGGAATTCCATTTACGATTTAATAAATGAACACACACTGAATGAATTCTTCAAAATGATCGAAGCATATCCCCAACTTCAAAGGCTTGAAAAAATCTATATCAAAGGTACCAACCTTAGGCAGGATTGTTGAAAGGAAAAAAAGAAAACATTTTATCATGACAGTCACTCTTGTGTTTCGCGTTAAAACATCCATCAGCACACCAGTTATTCCTCTTTTAACACATAATAAGAGGAAAGAAAAATGACTCAAAAATTATAACTTCAAATGTAAACAAAAAAATCCGCTTCATACTCGGCGGAGAACGTTTATGGCAGACTAATCGACGAAAGCGGTGCGGATGAAACTTAAATGCCATGCGCGGATAGCTCATGACATGTGGCTTTTACGTCACATGAATTGACCCCATTGATTGAAACAAAAACATTAACAAACAATATAAGTAAAAATGACAGTAACGAAATTGTGGAAACATGGAATTCGATTCCAAACACATTTAACTGTTTTAAGAAGCTGGTTCATGCTATTTTAACCATATTTTAATCTACTTATGCCTGCGAGTCATTATTTTCAGAGATGAATAACATTAAAGATTCACTTAGAAACCGTTTGGCAGATTTGGCAGAAACCGATTCAGCATGCATCCTTCTAATATTAATATCTTACAATACATCTTAACATATTACAATCTTACCTAATATATGTAATTTGTCATCTAATCTGCAACAACAGATACCAATGTTACTTTAATTTGAATTACACGTATAACTAAAACATTTACTACTATATAGTGCAAAATGTATTTTTTCGTAGTAAATAAAAAGAGTTCTCAGTTAGTATTTAGTTTTATTATTTTTCCAATAATCACAATTCAAAATTATTTGACGGCACATCTATACCTCATTTAACATTTCTTTAGAAAAATGGCACGTTGATCCATAAAGGTTTGCCACACCTGCTCTATTAGGATCATTGTGATACAGAATTAATCTAATTTTAAACATAATGAATTAATATTAAACATAAAATTTAAAAGATATTAAAACAAAATGGTTTTAATATCTTTTAAATTTTATGTTTAAAAATATTTTGTTAAAGGATTCATAACAATCACGTTTTGTTAAAGAAGCTAAAATGAAAGTAAACACACTCAGTATTCTAGACGAATCAAGTGTCAAAAACGGATAATTTAAAATATTTGGCAAAACAAAATATTCAATCCCTTATCCCTTATTCAATCATATTTTGTTTCGTACGAAAGCTAGACATATATCTTTATTACTTGTAGATATGCCATTAATGATCACCAGCCTCCCACCAACCTCCATTTTTGATAGAAATCTTCAAAACACTATTTTACTGTACATTCTTTGTGAGGATAAAAGCTCTAGACTATTTTCCAATAATATTTACTATACCTATTTCACCAATTTTTATTTCGTATGAATGCTCACTCCTTAAGTAATTCACTACTACTTGTCTGCTCCTCACTCTGCGATTCAGTTCAATAAACACTGCAAAATAAAAATTTAGCAGAGCCTCTACCCTCAACAATTGGATAGATTTTGTTAATCTTATTCGACAATTAATTTTGCCATTTTGTGAACTTTTATAACCAATCAGAATACTCTTAGAGTGGAATTATAATTTAAAATAAAACGCTTTATTCGTATAGTAATATGTTGTTCATCCATGTTAGTTAACATGATGGAACTAGTATTATTAATATGATAGGCAAAACATTGACCACCTAAAATATAAGTGCTTTATAAAACATTCTAACGAATAAGATCATTTTACATCCGACAAACAATATTCAAGTGCTTCAAAGATTTTATATCTCATTGGACTAGTATGAATAGTAAATTTAAACAATATAGAGCAAAAAATAAGAGCAATAATAGGCATAAGAGCATATAATAGGAGCCACTTTCCTAATAAAATTTCTTTTGTTCAGTTTCTCGTGAAAATTTACCGAAATTCGATAAGATTCAAAATCCAATATACGAAAAGAGAGTTCTCAAGAATTTATTTTTTTAACAGCTGTATCTAAATCAGGAAGCCAAACCAGTTATGCTTTCCATTTTCATCCATGCTAACACAATGCGACACACTATGAGCTACTTCATTATTAAATCATCTCTTTACTATTAATATTTTTCCATGATATAAATATACCTTTCCATGACTAAACGTATCTAAGGGACTGATAATTACATGCCTTGTGCCGCTCTAGGGTAAGATTTCCTCTACCATACAATTTGGTGTAACTTTTCATCCATGAAAATGGAATGAAATCGTCTTTTCCAGTGTAGAAATTTCAGGAGGGGCATACTTGCTGCCGAACCATTGTCAAAAATGAAAAAAAAAAAAAAAAAAAACATCCATCTGTACTTATATAAAGCACAATGTATGTGTGTGTGTGTGTGTGTCGGCGCTCTACAGGCCAGACTGTTCGACCTACAGCTACAAAATTTGGCACATACATACCTTGGAGGTCGGGAATGTGCACCTGAGGTCCCTTTTTTTGAATTTTTAATAAGAATTTTAATTATTAATTACTAACTTTCCCACCAAAAAAATCTTTCCATTTCCCCACCGCCAAATGAGTAAGGCTTCAGTTTTTTTCCCACGCTAAAGAGAATAGGCTTAAGAAATTTTCGGCAGATTATTTCAAAGGATTCTGTTTATTTTCCTAATGTTTGATGCATTTAAAATTAAACATTGTTAATGAATCGATCTTTCAGATTCATTCTGAAGTACTTTTGAATTAAAATAAAACAGAATAAGGGAAATTAAAAATTTCTTATCTGCATAGCGTTAACTCAACTGGAGTAGAAAATTTGCGTTACCATAATTGGCGTTGAAAATTCATGCATGCCCATTGTGTTCTGATTGTTGACAAGTATTTTCAACGGATACGGATTCGGTTTTGAAGACTTAATATGTTTTCGATAGAATATTTCAAACGATTCTGTTTGTTTTTTTGGTGTTTGATGCATTTAAAACTAAACATTGTTAATTAATCGATCTGTTCATGATGAATCTGAGAAAATTTTGTTGAAAACTTCTTGAGATATAATATAAATTAAGAAAAATATTCTTTAGCTCCCATAAAGTTTAAATACTCAGCGACTCTATTTCAGTACTCATATTTAAAAAAAAAATGCTTCGTTTCAGTAAAAAAAAAAAAAAAAAAAAAAATATTATTATATAAATTGCAGTTTAATCATTTCCACTTTAATTTAAAGCATAAATTCTACGGGAGCTAACAGAAAATTAGAGGGATACATATTACGTTATGGCTGAAGGCCTTTATAATATTATGAGTGATTTATATAACTATTAAAATTTGATTTAAAATATTTCAATGAAGAAGCAATTAGAATGGGAGTTCCATAAAATATATAATTATTAAAATTTTAACGTGCATTAAGATTGGCAAACCGGCTGGCCGCCTAACGGATGCGGACTTGATTTAAATTATTTTTAGGTTAGTTTTATGCTTTTGTAATTAAATTGTATTTATGTTAGTCATAATGTTTTTTGTATATGCTTATAGTTTTAAGCACATCGTTTTTTAAGTAGTTTTTTTAGCCTGTTTTCGACCGATTATTTTAAACGATTCTATTTATTTTCTTAGTGTTTGATGCAATTAAAATCAAACATTTTTAATTCATCGATTTGCTCATAATGACCTGAGAAACTTTTGTTGACAAATTCTTGAGATATTACATAAATTAAGAAAGATATTCTTTAGTGCCCATAAGGTTTAAATGCTCAGTGACTCTGTTTTCAGTAATCATATTATTAAAAAATGCTTTGTTTCAGTAAAAAATATTATTATATAAATTGCAGATTAATAATTTCCATTTTAATTTAAAGCATAAATTCTGCGGGAGCTAACAGAAAATTAGAGAGATGCCTATTACGTTATGGCTGAAGCCTTTATAATATTATGAGTGAATTATATGACTATCAAAATTTGAAGTTTTGAAATATTTTAATGTAGAAGATTTTTAAGTAGGAATTAGATAAAAATATTTAATTATTAAAATTTTAACGAGCATTAAGATTGGCGAACCAGCTGGTCGCCAAAGACGGCTAGTTTTTAATAATTTGAGGTTTAGAGATGAAATTTAAAAAGTTAATTTCCCATTTCAATTTCTTGGAAATGTTTCTTCTTCACTCAGTTAACGCATAACAAAGATCAGAAATATTTTTTCTGAAACATGCAGTGCTTAAAGCATTCTTACATATAAAGCTGCTTACTTATTAAAATTTTTTAATAAATATGATATTTAAAATTAATTGCGACTAATAATTTTCCTACCATAATTTTTTAAAATATTCTTAAAATATAAAAAAAAATCATTCAAATATAAATGCCTTTATAAATTTATAACAGAAAACCTAAATATTGACAAAAGTATCCATCGTTACGTTTTACGAATCATTAGTAATAAGGTTTATAATGCAGTGGAGAAAGCTATTTTATTTATTAAATATCTTCAGTTTTAATAGAATTTTCTGTATATTATGAATTTATACTTAACAAAAAAAACTTATTAGAATTTGAGATTATTAGATTAAGAATCTTTCTTTTTTCCATAGGCGAATTTTTTCTTTATATATTTTTAAATCAAAAGACTCAGTTACTGATCTATTATATATTCTGACCTTTAATATTTCTTCGATTGTCAAAAGAAGTTTCAAAAACATGCTGGTATGTTTGCTATATATTTGCTTCTAAATTAATGAATTATTTTTTTAAAATTTCGAGCAGAAACTAATATATGAAAATAGAAGAAGGAGAATTGTTGAAAGAACTCTGTAATCCTTTCTTCAATTGCAATCGACAAATCTTGTTTCCAGTTATTATCCAATATTTACACATCATTTTTTATTAAAATTGCTGTATTTTATCTTTTTAAAATCAATTTTTATTTTTGAAAAGACCTACATAGAGGACGTTAAAAATAAGAAAATCCATTAATTGCAAAATATTTATTAGAAAATAAAATTTCTTCAAACAGCAATTTTACTTTTTAATATCAAAATAAAACCCGTTATTTTTTTTATTAAACTTTTAATTATGTTTCATAAAAAATTAGTAATAAATGGATTTTAGATGCATAAATATTATATAATTACTTTCATTCTACGTATAAAAGCACATTAATATTTAACATCTTTTCCTACATAAAGATTTATTAATGATAAAATTTGTGAAATTTTATATATTTCATTTATGTTCATGAATTTTTAAAGCGCTATTAAAAGTAATAAAAACTATTGTAACTCATTTGATTTATAATTTTTTTAGTTTTTCACACATTTTTTTCCCTTACGATAATGCAAGACAACTGAAATTTTGCTTAAAAGGCCTGCCCACAATTTAGTATAAGTTTTATTTAATATAATACTTCTAAAGAATGAAACAAATATCTGTCTAATGATGGTTCATTGCAATGTTTTATAGCTTTTGTGATTTTAAGACAACATTACATTCTAAAAATATAAAAGAATATAATTTCACTTCAAGAATTTGAGATACTGATAAGCGTTTTTTTCATTCTCAAGTCAATTTTTTAAAAGTAATTTGTACTATGGGGATTTCATTCTGATCTTATTTGAGATTGTATTTGAAAAATGTAAAAAATAGTGCAAAAAATTCCAAATTATCCCAAAAATTAAAAAAAAAACATATATGTATAGTAAATGTTTGTGCAATTTATTAAATTTTAACCTAAGCGTCATTTAAAAACACAAAAATGCTGCTTCAGAAGCTAATATTTTTTAATGCACGATTATTTTTATATTATTATTGAAATAGATAAATTGGGATTTTTAGCAGCATAAGCTTTCATCTCCTAATGCTAGGAAGTCAGAGTCAAAAGAATATCGAAAAAACTTCAGCATGTGAAGAAAAATTCGAAGAAAGCATTTTTGAAAAAAAACAGTTTTTTTTTAAATCAAAATTTTAAGAGACGAAATTTCTTGATGATTGAAAATGAGCTTGTTCGAAAGGTTTGCTCTTTGAATCGAATCCTTCAAACAGTGCACGAGAATATGTTCAATGTCATTTCCTTGGTTACAAGAGAGATAGTCAGATTATTAAAATCTAAATTTATTCTGCAGATCTGGGATGAGGCAGATCGGGATGAGTTCTGTTATTACATGTTCTAGTCTATTTGGTGAGGGAAAGAATAGATGGAATATCACCTAGAGCTTTTTGGTACTTGCTATTTGGCTAAATCTGCAGTAAATTTTGAAGCCAGGTTTCATTTCGACAAACGAGATTATCAGGAAGGGGTATAATTTGGCTAGAAGAAATGTCCAGTTTTTGCAGCATGCTAAAACTGATATTTCATCTTTTTTAATCATTCAAATGCCGAGTTTAGATTTTTGATTGTATATAGGAGACTGAGTACCATTTGCGATTTATTTGATAAAGAACTGAGAAGCCAATCTTTTCATTTTATTACGAAAAAATTTATGGACCAGAAACTTTTATGAGATAATTTTCGGCGTCTATTTAGGAAGAGCAAGAGCAACTCTGAGAGTCATTATTTGAATGGATTGCAGTTGATTTTTTTGTCATGATTTTGTTTTTGAACTGTCATGATGAGGGAGTATTTCCACTGATCTGGGATACAAAAAGATGAAAACACTTCCTGAAAAATCGAGATCATTTTCGTTCAATCCGCACTTTTTAAATTTTTGAACCAATTTGCTAGGATATCATTGTTTCCTGGCATGGCATTTTTTGTTTATTGGATAGCTTGTCTAATTTCTGAAGATGAAAAGGTAAGTGGGAAGAATCATCCAAAAAATCGAAAGGAATCGGTTCATGCTCCGTACAATTATTGGGAAAAAATATGGCCAAGAGGTTACTTTGCTGAATTGGATTCGAAATACATTGATGTTTAAAAATGATGATGTTAGAAGAATTCCTTTCTTGATTTAAATGATTATATACTTTATTATAGTCTGTGTATTTTCTGTAGGCGGTCCAAAGTCATATTTTCTACCTTGTTATTGGTTGTCTGGTACCAGTAAAGAGACAGAAAATGTGACCTTGAACCGCCTACAGAAAATACATAGACTATAAGCATTGAGTAGAACATACGAGAATTCGGTTTATGCTACACATTTTGTCTTAATAATTTCGTCTTTAATGTGTTAACGAAGTTTTGCCGTGTATTTTTTATGCTTGATATAGTATGAAATTGAAATGTGACATAGGGCTTTTTTAGGAAACAACTGCTTAGCTTTTTGGAATTATGATATGAGAAATTCCACCACGGGGGTAAACGTTATTTGACAATGAAAGAGAATTTATGTTCTTCTTTATGGGTTTTGAAATATTGGTATTTTGAAGATTGTTTAATAGCACCATTCCAATCAATAGTTTTGATCTTTCTGAATATTTATCTATGGGTAGTTTTTCTGAAGAAAAAGGGAAAAGTGTAAGATTTATTCAATGTTGTTATGACTGGAATATGATGGCTTTTAAAATTCGAATCTGAAACATAGCATTGAATTTCATGGGAATTGAATGCTGAGTATAATGTGAGATCAAGTAAAGAAGTCATATCGGAATAAGCGGTACATTTATTTTAGTTATATTAACGTCCCGTTTGAAGCAACACTAGGGCTATTTTGGGCACAATTTTGAACCAAGGTCAGATGACGAGGACGACACCTGAACTGGCACCCCCCTCTCCACACCACACCACACCAGCGGGAGGACGTTTGGTCATGACGGATTTAACGTGCAACAGACCCCCTTACACGACGGTTCTTCGGTGGAATCGGGTCACGAACCTAAAACCCTCGGATTCCGAAGCCGAGACCTTACCACCAGGTCACCGTGGCCCCCGAATAAGCGGTATGAGTTGGATTCGAAGAATTCTGGAAGATGAAATTAGAGTTTTGTAGCCAATGGATGAAATCATTGCTAATAACATGCACGACACCTTTATCAATAATAATAATTTAAATATAGCAATCAATGTGCGTGTGTTTGATTCTTATTTTTCATTCATGTTTTGAAATGCGATCATTAGAATAAAAGTGAAATTGCTTCCCAGGTATATTGAATTCAATTTTTGGAGAATTAATATCTTCTTAAAACAGGTCCTAAATTTTTTTAAATTATTTTTTCTAACTTTACTATAAAATTAGAATTTAAAGAGCGAAAGTATTAAAAAAGTAATATTTCCAAACACTTTTCCCTTTTTCTTCAGAAAAACTACTCATAAGTCATAAATTTCGACCATTCAAATAGGAGCATATACTGTCTATCAAAAAAGTACTGGGACACACTAAAAGTTCACGGATTTTTATCATAATATTTTACTTAAATGCACAAATGAAACCAAAACAAAGAAATGAATATTATTTTGATATATACTAATCATAATTCAAACAAAACTCTCATATTGTTACAGTATTGGGACATTTCCAAATTGGGACACTTCCCAATAAAATAAGAAAAACAATGCAAACTTAAAAGTCAATATCTTGTTATTCCACCCTTGCGTATTATGACCTTTCATAGTCTATTTTGTATACATTGGGACAATTTTTTGCAAAATGATCCATCGATTGTGACCCACTTTTGATCAAATGTTTTCTTAAATTCTGCTTGTTAGAAATTTGATATTCATACAGTTTTTAATGCAAATAATCCCACGCATGTTCAATGGGATTAAAGTCTGGACTTTGTTCAGGAGTCTTAATTACGCTAGGACAGTGGTAGAGGACCCATAAATATCCGCAGCAGGTTTCGGTTCATTATCTTGGTACAATTTAAAATGTCTTTAGATTCCCAGCTTGCTTGCTTTCGCTAGAGAATGTCAAGATAGACATATTTATTTATTGTATCATCAATAAAATGCGAGTTCTAGACACCAGTGCTTACCATACAACCTCAGACTATTTAATTGCCACCTCCATATTTGATAATAGGCAGTACATTTTTGACATGCATTACTGGTTTTTTTTGCTTGCATCCGACCTGAAAATGTTATGTGTGTTTTCATTAACAAAAATTACATTTTTCTGAAATTCCTTTGCCTGCTTTGCATACATTTTAGCAAATGCCAGTCTAGCTTGCCGATTTGCTTTGCTGATGTAGAACTTTCTTTGAAGTACTCTGCCATGATATTTTTGTTTTCTTAAAGCATTTCTAGCAGCTTCAGGATTTGAAGATTTTCTGGATTTAATTTCACATTGCAGAATCAATTTTATTGCACTAGTTTTTGGGTTAAAGTAAACTTGTTTCACAATCTATCTCTCTTCACGTTTATTAAATGTCATTGGACACCCTGATATTTGGCTGTTTTCAATACTATTTGTTTTCTTGAACCCACGAATAAAGTTGAAATTAGTATACTTACTCAATTTCAAGATATGCCCTATACATCGAACTGATTTTCCATTTTTCCAATGACTTATTACAAGATTTCGCACATCAACCGATATATCTTTTTTCACACCATTTTTTTTCTATAAAAAATCTTATCTGTTAAAGTTCATATGTTTAAAAGTATAGTCTGAAAAAGTGGTAGTCAATAAAATTCTTTGATATGCTATATGTTTGTTGAATTTCTCATTTCAAAAATGTCCCAATATTTTTTGACCCCTATTTGCCTTTGAATTATATTTGAAAAGCTAGATCAAATTATAATTTTAAAATACCAATTAAATTTTCCTTACAAATTGTACGCCAAATTCTAAAATATTAATTGATTCATTTTTTTTATTTTAAAATGATAAATAGTTTTTGTATTTATTCATGCCAAGCTTTCCAATACTTTTCTGAATGACTGTAAACAAAATTCATTCCCGATATTATCTCGATCTCTATTAATCGCTGTACAGAAGTCAGTGAGTGAACAAGTAGCCTACAGAAAAACATAGCTTGGAAAATCATCAGGTGTCTCAAAAAGTACAGTTCATTAAATTAGCATTTAACGATTGCGTTGATATTATAATAACGTCATAACGACATATAATTTAGCAATTGGAAAATGATTTTAATGGGAAAATGATTTAAAAAAATATATGGAATTATTTTCTGATGGATTTTTTTTCGAGGGGATTCGTGTGCCTTTAGGGATAATACAAGATGGTTATATGCTTAATCTGTAAAGTAATCTCTTTAAAAATGCGAAAAGAATGCAAAAAGCCAAATTAGGGTGACAGGGAGAAAATGAAAATTCTATAAAGATGTGGGAGAATTCCGAATTTCAAAAAAGCTTAGGGAGTAAGATAATTACCAAAATTGTATCCATTTTAGCTTTTTTTTTAAATCTATGCGATTATTTAAAAGTGGGAAATAAAACTATGACATATTTTTCCAGCGGAAGCTGACTAATGGCTTATTTCTTTAACAACAGAAATGATAGGCAGGATTTAATAATATTTTATTAAGAAAATCACTTGCATTCGTAATTTAATTTTTTTGCATTAATGTCAGAATAAAAAAAAATTAAACATTTTTATATTAAAATAAAGTATAATTATTTTACTTTTATCAAAATTACTTTGGATGTGTGGTAATACTTCATAAGCCAGTTAACAGCATCAGGACAAAAATGCCCACTTTTGTCTAGTGGTTATGTTACGCTGCTACGGAGCCTGGCGTCGGGGGCTCGATCCTGCGGATAGCACTGTCCATCGCTGTTTCTACTAATGAATAGTTTGTAATCCCTACACAAAATTTATTGAATCAAAACATTCCAAAAGAGAATTAATAACATACTTAACATGGAGATATGAAAAAATATAAATGGCAAGAAAGCAAAATGTGTATTAAGTAAAGGGAGGATAGCAATTAATACAATCGTTTGTTTTTGAAGATTCATAAAAATTTATATTATTTATTTTTTTCTCATAGTTTTCAAATAGTCTTCTGAAATAACTTGTATATCTAGTCATAAATAAATCATACGTCTAGATTTTTTTTTTTTGTTCTGAACAATTTCCAGTTACGGTATCTATGATCATATCTTTAAAAACTAATACATACTAATATTAATACAGAACTAATACAAACTAATAGTATAATAATTTTTACAAGATCCTGGTTTTTGTAATTTAATTTCATTTATCTCCAGTAATAATGAAATCAAATTTTCATACAATTGAATTAATATCTATTTCTTCATTAACTACTATTTTCCATCTGAGTTTTACTTACATCTTTACTAGTTAACAAAGTGCCATTACTTGATAAATTTTATCAATACGAAATTTGGTTTGACGGTCAAAAATTTATATGCAAAACTTTTTAGACTTTTATTTTGTATAAAAATATTTTAGCTCCTGGCGGATACTATTTTCCTGGCTATCGAGCCTGGTTATTTTCCTGGTAAGTAGCTATTATCAATGATATTATTGATTTCTTGAAATTTGAATCTCCCTCTCTATTTATAAGAGGGAGAGAAAGATGACATACATATGATATAAAAGAAGCTAATGAACGTGGTACTAATAACACTTTTATTATTTATTGCCGAATGGCATCAGTCTAATGTAAGTAAATCATTGGGTTTATTTAAAACTGTTTCGTTGAACGTTTTTATAGCTGTATTAAACTTAACACTTCGTTTAGGTAGTTAATAGATATGCAAAATGCTACTTGAAAAGTTCAGGAGAGTATTCGTCCTGTCACTAAAAATTTGATGTAGATAGAGGAAAGAATATGTAAAAGAAATCAAGAAGAAAATAGGCTTTACAGATGCAGATGGATAATTGCTACGATTTAACTATGGAAATTGATATTTATATCTTCCAAAACCATTGTCTTTAAAAATGGTTTCATTTTAAGACTCTAAAAAAATTATCTTTTCAATGATATCAGTTTCATTTTCCGTACATTTTTCCTTACATAATTACATTTTTAATTTAGTTGGATACACAATTGGATATAATTCTTTAAAGTGTTATGACGGAATTAACATTGTGTATCAAAACATTCAGATACGTGCTTCGTGCTGTAGGATTGTCACTTCTGCTTTTATTTCGCGATGTATATATTCTTTAATTTGCAGTCAACTAATACAAATGAATTAATGTTTCTAGCCGTACACATAATAAAGTGAATCACAAAATACTGTATGTGCATTTAAAAATATATGATTCATTTAATAATCTAAAAGGTCAATAACCTGGGCGAAAAATCTGGTCGCCAAAGATTGCGTTAATTTATTATCAGCGATTTCTTAAGCCGCGTTTCGACGACCTATGCGCACTTTCAGACCGACACATTTCCCCCTTTCTTGTGATTTTCCGAGGTTCTTTGCTGTCCATTCATTTTACCATAGAGCTGCATTTTACCGACAATTTGCTGGAAGCTCCCAATCACGTTCAGAGGCAGGGTTGGTCCTACAATGTGTCAGTTGGTAGATTTACAACCATATCCGTAAAGGCCACAGGCCATTGGAGCGCGGCTTTATATTCCTATATTCTTTATCTTCTGTAATTGCCTTGAAAATAATCTTCAACATTATTTATTTTCCTGGCGCCATCTATTGAGAAAAATTTAGGAAAAATTTTAGGAAAAATTTTAATTAAATAAATTAAGTTAAGGGCTTTAAATAAAATGAAAAATTAATCTTAAATAAATAAATTAAATCAATCACATTTTTCTTAAATTAATAAATTTAGTATTAATTATAGTAGTATTTTTTCAATAATAATAATAAATTTTTTAAAATGTGTGACTGAAATAGGAGTTTTTTGAGCCTGGAAATATGTCATTACCCCATATAATCAAAACAAAAAACTTTTTCAAACTTTCAAAATAACAACTCATCAATTATTGATCATAATTGAACATCATTGTTAGACAATGGGGAATTTAGTTTCTTTCCGAATACATAATTAGAGAAAGAAAAGTTATTCAAACTACAAATAAAAAATGAGAGTTAATTTTATATACAAAAAAATTATTAGCAATGAACTGAACTGAGGCTCGTTGTCAGCAATATTTTCATCTGCCATGAAAAATAATATATGAATTTGGCAACATATGCTATTAAGCAACGAAAACAAACATATTGTTAAAGTGGTTTCGTGTGATTTTTTTATTCTCTAAAATATGGTTTCATATTATGCTGATAAGAAATATTCTGACCGGGAAAGGTAATTAAACATTCCTTATGTTATATGTATATATATTCCAAATGAAAAATTGACGATTCTTAATTGTTATTACCTAGAAGCTTTTTCATGCCCCTTGTCGTTTTGGTTTCTTTTTAAATTATAGTATCATTTAATACTATAAATTTATCTGACATCTAATTTTATTTTTCGAGTTCAAATTGCAATCTTCCAATATTTCATAGCTTTTATGTTTCAGGTGTTTGATCGCAGGAGGACAGTTATTCATCGTTGAATACGTTTTGTGGCATTATAATTTGTACATTAGGTCAAAATTATTATTACATATTTTGGGACAGTTCTAGAGACGGGTACCATTTGGCGCCAAATTTTTCTCGCCAAGCCCCGCGGACGCTGTAATCTTGAGAATTGTATATCTCAATGTTATGACTATTTTCAAGAAATTTTTTTCTGAAGTTTACAGAGTCCATGGGGCTATGGCAGGAGAAAAATATGGCTTGAATAATACAAAAATAACAAAAAGAAGAATTATAAATAATTAAACAATGTGAAATTTAAAAAAAAGGCACAAAAATAGCAATACAAATTTTTTTTAACTTACCCGATTGAAGGATGTGACTTTCGGCGGCTACTAGTCTTTTTCTATCTCTTTGTCAGGCGGGTACACTTGAATGATTGCTTCGAAAAATTGCCGGGTGATGGATTTATCCCCGGCGCGGTGACACTGCCTCCAAATATATTCTGCTAAATAACCGTCCATACTGTCTTTCACTCTCCTTGTTCCTTTTAAGGATCTCTTAACCGCTCCCCAAGTCCCCTCGATAGAATTCGTGTGTGCACCTGTATCCAGGTCCTTGAATGTGAGACTATGATTTACTGTCAGGTGCACAAATGCCTCAGATGAAAGACAATTGTATGTCTTCCAGCAGTCAGACATTACTGTGGAACCCGGAATAACCCATTCTTTCAGTACCGAAATCAAAGTTTGACTTGTTCGATCCGGTACCACAGCCATAAAACATTTGTTCGAATCCCTTTCTATCCCTCCAAAAACCCATTCACCCTCAACCCTCTTTCCCTTATTATACTTTCTTTTCCCAAATTTGGATTCATCAATCTCAACAATTTTACCCGGCCCCCCAAGTTTTAACACTTTCATTCACAAGCATGCAAACACAAACCTCCCTACAAAAACTCATCCAGTCTGTCGTGGTTTGCTTGGTGATATTGGCCTCTTCCATAATAAATGAATGGGTGCAACCTTTCACCCACATGGCCATCGCCAATCAAACCTTCGACAGATCCATCTGAGAATTTGCAAACCATGAATTAGCCCTAATGCTTAGTTTAGAATAATGCTCTTCCCTTCTACAAACCCAATTAACCCTATTCCCCCAATCTTTCCTTTCTATTAAAATCATATCCTGCCCGCATTCACCACACTTCCGACCATCAGCAATTAAACCCATTTTCATACACCATTCAACACGTGCTTTCGCTCCCAAACGTTCTAAATCGAAAAAAAACCTCAATTTAAGGGATTCCTCATTTGTCACATTCAAACCAGCCATTTATTTGAAAATGAAGAATATAATTATACATGTTAATAAACCTGATCATTTTTAAATCCAGTTTTATTATCAGGAATTATAATTTATAGTTTGTGTTCTTAGAAAAATAAGTATATTTTTTTAAATGGACAAGATATAAATTTAGGTATCCGAATTCCAATCAACAATTATTATTGATGCATTCTATGGTTGGGGAGAGCTGAGAGGAGTGGGACAGATTTCTCATTTTTTTATTATTCTTATTTACTTCATTAGTTTAGACTTATCAAGAGTTTAGTTGATAAAAAGCTAATAAAAAGCACGTTCTTTAATTTATTTAAAAAACAATAAGAACAAAATATAAACAACTAGCTTTTATTTGTATAGTTTTTTTGTCCTACATCTCCCTTATATGAGGAATATAAGGGATACATATGATGGAGCAATCAGACAAGGTTTCAGGAAATTAAATTAATAAATAAGTATTTTGATATCCTTTTCATTCAATAATTATCGTTTTGGGCATGCCAAACAGGAGCTAATTATGAAATCTTTATTGGTAAAATTTTACAAAAATAAAGAATAACAAAGTTTGTTTAGAGATACTGGTGCTCTTAAATAAATTTTTGAAAAAGAGTGAAATTTCATTTAATATTTTCTGCTTTGGTTTATGGAAGCTCAGCTTTTTTATTGTTGTATATTGATACTTTATATTATTTAATATATATATGTGTGTGTATGTTTATTATATAATAACTTGAATATTTTAATTAATTTAAAATCACCAACTTGCTATTGCATTATAACACACCAACAACTAATTTTATTAAACAACTTTTAGAAAAATTAAGAACATTAATCATTACTATATTTAGAAAATATATTGAAATGTAATCCAGCATGCCCCATTCCTCCTACTACAGAATTTTCTTATAAAATGCATATCTCATAAGGCATGCTGAATTTAAATTTAATCTAACTTTTAGTTTATAAACACTATATGTTTAAGTTTATTATACATTTAAAATGTTTTTATTTTACAAATAATAAGACTGAAAAAAATCATTGAGGAAATAAGAATGTGTATTTACTTCTGATGCATGAAAATCATTTTCTATTTTAAACACATATAATATTATAGATGATGTAACAATTAGGATCAAGTAAGAGACTATAGTTTATATTTCTAATGGAGAAATTAGAAATAGATTCTAATCTTTTATTTAGATATCAGTACAGTTGTCCTATTACTCCCAACTCTCCCCTACAAATTATTTTGTGTAACTTCTTACTGATGATATTGTGAAATAATTTTTTTGTGTTTTGATGTATTAATTTAAACTGAGAGTATATAAATATAATTTTAATTGAAAGCGCTCTGCATCATCATAATATCTGTGCCATATATATTTACTTTCTTTATTTTAATTCTTTTATCAAATTTAGTCATTTTAAAACTATGATTATATTTTACATAAATTACTGCCTTATCTATACATTCAGAATTTTAAGCAAAATGTTTTGAATAATCTGCTTTTTAAAATATATTGCAAAAAATGATATTTTTTCTTTTAATTCTGTGACTAAAATCTTTAAACCATCTAACACATTTTTTTTTTTTTATTTAATACAATACTGAAAACAAATATTTTTTTTAATCAAAATTACCCCAAATATGTATTTATTGGATATTAATTCTTCTTGTTTGAGTAGGATATTTTGGCCCAATTTAAATAATTTCATATAAAGTTATAATTTTCTTCTATTATTTAAATAATTTATTCAATATAATTTGAGAACTAACTACAAGCAAAAAATATACTGTAAAGAAAAATCAATAGATTTTTAAGTAAAATAAGTAGCATATATTATAGTTTGTTAAGTGGACTGTTGATATTCACATTTTGCATATTAACTAATGAAAACAGTTGATGTAAGAATACTTCCCATCATAATTTCTTTTATATGTTCCTGTTTGTTCTTCCTGCAATAAACAATCCTCACAAAGTTGATTTCTTGTTGTAATACAGTTTATTGTATCTTATAATATACCATTTATCTTGGATGCCTTATACAAATGGCAACTTAATTTCATTCAGTATTGTAATTTTACTTAAATGTATAAAAAAAATTTCATGACAAAGGTTATAAATTCAATGATCAATAAATTTATTCATTTGCTGTACATATGAAATAGTATAGTTGGAAGAATTTAATAATCTAAACCTTCTTTTAGTTCCAAACAAGAAAAAATGACTGATTGACAATATCCTGCTAAGCACTGGCATACCATAAATCTGAACTTACAGAAATTTAATGATCACCATATTTAATTAGCTTAATATGCTTCAGAATTAGTTAAAACATTATTTAAGAATGTTTACTACAGTTCTAATTAAATGTCTATTTGTGTGATTTCTGTTTATTGAAATTTAGTTAAAATGAGTTGCTTCCTAATTAACAAAATAAACAGAATTGATTGTAGTAAACATTTGTGACAATGGCAATATTTTTTGTCAGCTACCAAAGCTTATTTTCTTTTGTTTTAATTATTTGATTTTTAATGAGTATATATATATTGCAATATTTTTGTAAGTAAATTGTGTATATATGTATATAAGATTTCAGAAAT